>JARPMJ010007303.1:35000-44112 GCA_033366665.1 Phoxinus dragarum | reverse complement strand
TTTACTTCATCTGCCGTGCGTCAGTTTCACTAAACGGCCCAACGCGCTCGCTGGCGCGGACATTTAAGGTGTGGATATTTGCTTCAAGTGATAGGCTTGGTGAGTGAAATTATATTTGAATTATCTTTCTGTATAATTTTATTTCGATTTTCTGTCTAAAAGTGACCAAAAAGACATTTAACTCCAGCTCACCATCGGTGTCGCCAATTCCCTTTGTCTCCAGAATGTGCGTACGCGCGGCTCAAAGTTTGCTTAAAGGTGCGCACATTCTCCCGTCAAGTTTGTTTTTTTATAGATCACAACCTTTGCGTGGGAACTGGCGTGCGTACGTACATTTCCAGCCCCGTTTTGTGCGTACGCACGCTTTATAAATGAGACCCCTGGTCCTTGCTTCGATGAAAGAAAACTTTACAACAACACCCTAGCATAAGCAAGACCAGAGAGAGAATGAACGTGAGGGTACAATTTAAATAGGAACTCAAACTAGATGATTAATAGAACACAGCTGAACCAAATGAACTCATAATGATGGTGTCCATGGAGTGGCAGGAAAACTGAACAAAGGAAGACGTGTGACTAATAACAACAAACTGACCGTGCATGAAAACTAACACTAGTGTCTATTGTTACAAAAGATTTGTATTTTAAATAAATATTGTTTCTTTTTAAATTTGTATTCACCAAAGAATCCTAGACAAAGTAGCACAGTTTATGAAAAATATCAAGAAGCATTACTGATAATAAATCAGCATATTAAAATGATTTCTGTAGGATCATTTGACACTGAATGCTGAAAATGTAGCTTTGCATCACAGGATTAAATTACACCTTAATGTAAATGTTGTATACCAGAATGTAAACAGAGTTTAAAATGGTTCTGTTAAAGTAAAATAGTTTGAAAGCATTGTTTGTAGTTTCGTAAGGTGCAAACCAGGTTTATTGTTTTATAAACCCCGAGATGTGCGTGGAAATATTCCGTACGCATCTTTCTATGTTAGGGTTTTGTGCGTATGGATTTATGCCTAAATGAGGCCCCTGGTCTGTATAAAGAAGATGACACTTACACTCAATTTTGTTTCCTGGAGTCACTGTATTTTCCACAAGATCTTGACGAGTCTGTCAGCGCTGTCTGACTCTACCGTCTGCCCTCCCTTCTAGCTTTGCCTTCACCTTCAGGATTAGGGTTATGGATAGGTTTGGGGGAGCTATCGAGGTTGAGGAAGGTTTATAACTAAGACTTGGGATAGGTGGTTATGGTTTAAATGGTAGGTCAGTATTCATATTGTATCAAAATTCAAAAATTCACAGAACACTTTACTTAAAGCATAATAAATAAAAAAAATCATAAATAAAAGAGATAGATAGATAGATAGATAGATAGATAGATAGATAGATAGATAGATAGATAGATAGATAGATAGATTAGCAATGAAAAATGTGTTTTTCTGCTACGCTTGTGAAATCGTAGCAGGTTTTAACTAAAAGTAATTAAACTTTTGTCCACCAGAGGGTGTATATTTGGGTATATATTAGATAAATATATAGATAAATGAGTGTATATTAGATAAATATTATCAATTTTATTAGATAGATAGTGTGTGTGCGTGTGTGTGTGTGTGTGTGTGTGTGTGTGTGAGTGTGTGTGTGTGTGTGTGTGTGTGTGTGTGTGTGAGTGTGTGTGTGTGTGTGTGTGTGTGTGTGTGTGTGTGTGTGTGTGTGTGTGTGTGTGTGTGTGTGTGTGTGTGTGTGTGTGTGATTTAAACTGATAGCTTTTACAATGGGTTAATTGTTAATAGTATTTTCTTAATTTTTTCTGAGTATCGGTATTCTTTGTATTTTTGTGGTTGTTAAACCAAATATTTTAAACAAGTTTGCTTTTGTCAGTAGTCCTTATTTTACCAGTTTGATATTAAGAATTTATTTCTGAGATAAGATGGGGATGAAATGTGATTATTAGATGTTAAAAAGGTGTGAATATTTTTTTTTACTTTTGTTTGTGTGTAAACATTGCAAATCTCCATCTTCAGCACCACGGAGAGCGACTCGAATCGTGACAGCAATCAGTGTTCAGGACAATGGAGAGCTACCTCAACATATACGTATGCCTTAACCACACTACACTTTAAAAACGCTGTTAGAGGACTGTGTGTGTGTGTGTGTGTGTGTGTGTGTGTGTGTGTGTGTGTGTGTGTGTGTGTGTGTGTGTGTGTGTGTGTGTGAGAGAGTGAGTGTGTGTGTGTGTGTGTGTGTGTGTGTGTGTGTGTGTGTGTGAGAGAGAGTGAGCGTGTGTGTGTGTGTGTGTGTGTGTGTGTGTGTGTGTGTGTGTGTGTGTGTGTATGTGTGTGTGTGTGTGTGTGTGTGTGTGTGTGTATGTGTGAGAGAGAGTGAGTGTGTGTGTGTGTGTGTGTGTGTGTGTGTGTGTGTGTGTGTGTGTGTGTGTGTGTGTGTGTGTGTGTGTGTGTGTGTGTGTGTGTGTGTGTGTGTTTGTGAGAGAGAGTGCATGCGTGTGTGTGTGTTATATTTTTTTGAAATACATTTTTTTAAATGCATTTCTTCTCTGACTTCCTGATGGGATGGTTCATGTGGGGGACGAGAAGCCAAAGGTGTTCTCAGGTAACACTAACTGAGACATGACTCATTTGAATTAATCTAAATTTTGTCTATATAATTATTATATGCAGTTATTTATAACTTTGGGATGAATGAATAAAAAATTCTATAGAATATAAAATAAAGATACACATTTAAAAAAAAAAAAAATCTATATCTGAATCTAGCCCTAACCTAACCCTTTCACGCAGAGCTCACATGTGTGTTAGTTTTGGGGTTAGGGCCAGTTTTACTTCGAGAGGGTGAGGTTTCACTTTACCGGACCTCCTGTCAGAGTGCATCGGAATTCTGTCAGCATTGTCCCAGTCCAAAAGCATGCAAGCCACAGGAGATTCAGGTGAAATACAAATCAAACTTTTCATTTTGACATTTATAAAACATAACTTTGTGTGTGTTATTATAGTTTTTGCATTACTAATACACGTTTACTGACTAAAAGATACTTCAAAGGATTAGCGTTTCTTTATTGAAGTATAGAGGGTTATGAGGTAAAGTGTCAATCATTTTGTGTCCGTTATTATAGTTTTTGCATTACTAATACACGTTTACTGACTAAAAGATACTTCAAATGATTGAATAAAGCGTTCCTTTATTGAAGTATAGAGAGTTAAATTTTACCCTGAGGTAAAGTGTCGATCATTTTGTGTTCGTTATTACAGTTTTTTGCATTACTAATACACGTTTACTGACTAAAAGATACTTCAAATGATTGAATAAAGCGTTCCTTTATTGAAGTATAGAGAGTTAAATTTTACCCTGAGGTAAAGTGTCGATCATTTTGTGTTCGTTATTACAGTTTTTGCATTACTAATACACGTTTACTGACTAAAAGATACTTCAAATGATTGAATAAAGCGTTCCTTTATTGAAGTATAGAGAGTTAAATTTTACCCTGAGGTAAAGTGTCGATCATTTTGTGTTCGTTATTACAGTTTTTTGCATTACTAATACACGTTTACTGACTAAAAGATACTTCAAATGATTGAATAAAGCGTTCCTTTATTGAAGTATAGAGAGTTAAATTTTACCCTGAGGTAAAGTGTCGATCATTTTGTGTTCGTTATTATAGTTTTTGCATTACTAATACACGTTTACTGACTAAAAGATACTTCAAATGATTGAATAAAGCGTTCCTTTATTGAAGTATAGAGAGTTAAATTTTACCCTGAGGTAAAGTGTCGATCATTTTGTGTTCGTTATTACAGTTTTTGCATTACTAATACACGTTTACTGACTAAAAGATACTTCAAATGATTGAATAAAGCGTTCCTTTATTGAAGTATAGAGAGTTAAATTTTACCCTGAGGTAAAGTGTCGATCATTTTGTGTTCGTTATTACAGTTTTTGCATTACTAATACACGTTTACTGACTAAAAGATACTTCAAATGATTGAATAAAGCGTTCCTTTATTGAAGTATAGAGAGTTAAATTTTACCCTGAGGTAAAGTGTCGATCATTTTGTGTTCGTTATTATAGTTTTTGCATTACTAATACACGTTACTGACTAAAAGATACTTCAAATGATTGAATAAAGCGTTCCTTTATTGAAGTATAGAGAGTTAAATTTTACCCTGAGGTAAAGTGTCGATCATTTTGTGTTCGTTATTACAGTTTTTGCATTACTAATACACGTTTACTGACTAAAAGATACTTCAAATGATTGAATAAAGCGTTCCTTTATTGAAGTATAGAGAGTTAAATTTTACCCTGAGGTAAAGTGTCGATCATTTTGTTAGTGCGCGTTTTTCGCGCATTTTCTAAGCGCGTGTTTGAGTATGTTCAACATTGTTTAAAACCAACTTTATGGAGAAATCAGGGATCCGCATCAAAAATCTACACATAACTTGATTGAATGTGAAAGCATTATATGGGGCAAAATCAACTACCTAACAGAGTTTCTTAACAGCAGCCTACTATAAATCGTTTGAATAATGAAACAACGCAGATCTGCAACTATTTATTTTTATTTTTTTATTTTTATGTGTGTTACAAATAAAATTAATATTCATGTGTATTTTTCTGTTTGCCTAGACATCATGCTGATTTCTGACGATGAGGATATCCTCAATCCTGTGAGTACCCATTAATATCGTTTGTGCTTATGGGGGTTGTTGTAACTGGGTATAGTTGTAACACTGTCATTTTGAGAAATCAGAAAAGAGCCACGGTCCCTGTAGTTTATAAAAATGAATTATTTGCATGTGCTTTAAAGCCTTGCCGGTTAAACATGTAATTCGCTGCTGATGCGCTGTTCTAACGAGCGCTTTTCTGAGCGCAATAACGTTACACCCGAGCCTGTCTAACAGCGCCTGTTACTGGACTAAGTTATTGACTTACTTATTGCTCTAATACTGTCAAATACACACAAGGTTTGCATAAACAAAGTTGGTTATGTCTAAAGTGAAAGAACAGTAGAAAAAAAAAATAAGAAAACAATCTGACTGTCAAATGTGTGTATATTAGACTCGTCGCGGGCAGATCTTAAAGAGACAGTAGCCCTAATAGTAAACATGCTGCAGCTTGTCCTTAAAGGGATAGTTACCCAAAAATAAAAATGATGTCATTATTTACTCACTCACTCTAATGTTGTTCCATACATGTATTAATTTCTTTCTTGTGCTGAACACAAAAGAAGATGTTTTGAGGAGTGTGGCTAGCCGGGCGGTTGCTGGTCCCCATTGACTACCATAGCAGGGAAAAACTATGATGGAGGTCTCTGGGGTACATCAACTGTTTGGTTACCCACATTCTTCCAAATGACTTCTATTTTCAACAGAAGAGGGAGACTTGTTCGGGTTTGAAACGGCTTGAGAGAGTAGGCTAAATGATGACAATTCTTTTTTTTTTGGAGAACTATCCCTGTTAATGCAGGGGACGTTTTCAGAACTTTGGCTAACGTTCTCTCCAGGTTTGGTTACTGTTTTAAAGTAAACATTTGAATGTAATGTTCAAAGAATTTTTTAAGGATGATTTCTAATATCAAATAATGTTTCTATATGTAGACTAAGATCTAACGTTTTAAAACTGCAACATTTTGAGGATGTTTTTAGAGAATGTTATTGAGATGAGTTTATTTGACTCCACACTCAAGAGTGTTAACACATGGGTGTTAAATGAACAATGCCGAATAGTGTTAAAATGAACGAGATAATTAATTGATTCATTGAGTGATGACTGATCATTATTGAAGACACCTGATCAGCAGAAGGAGACCATCAATTTTTAATTCACCATGGTGGTCAGTGTTTGCTTGAGTTGGGCTCTTGACCCTTTTTTTGTTTGGCTTTTGTAACTAACTGCCAGATGAACAAAGAGAAAAGGTGATCAGGTGGTGTTGGTTATGTTTTCACGCTATTGTCATTTGACCTGAATCACTAAACTCACTTAGAGAGTTATGTACAGCAGCCTGGTGATTCTACTTCATATAAGATGTTTGGAAATTTTTTTATATAAAATACAAAACATATTTCTAAAAAATTTTGTTCATTACATTTTGAAATGATAATAGTTTAAACATAACATTCAATAGAAGAAAGAAACTCATTCAAGTTTTAAACCACTTGAGAGAGTAAATTAAGACAATTTTCGTGAGAACTATCCATGTCATGTTAATAAAACAACAAAATGCAAAGAGGAAATCACTCACTGCTCTTGACCGATAACTTTAATAGTAGCTTTAATAAGTATCAATGTATCATTTATACAGTGAAGTCTGTTTTGCTTTATGTTATGTATATTTGTTCATTTAACACACCTACTGTAGCTGAAAACAAAGAACTAAAACTAAAACAAACACTGATCTCAATAATGTTCAAATATTTTTAGTTTTCCTTCTCCTTCAGGGATTCTGCTTGTTAACATCAGATTTTATGACCCAACAAATGATTTTCAGGAACCAAAGTGTTTTATTTTTATTATTTTCAATTATAGCATTCATTGTAGTGTAGAGACAATTATTTGACTTAAATTAGTTGAGGGAGCCGTTTACACAATTGAATTTTAACCCATTCGTGCTAACTCCAAGCTTGCGTGTCAAAACTGTTATCTGTGTTATGTTCTGGAACGTGTTTGCGCCACAGTTTATCAACCTCAACCGATCGCATAAGTTTTTATCATACCATGGTCTGGGTGAATACTCGATTCTGATTGGCTCCGCTGATCGCCTCCGCTGCGCGTCGGCCGGTTCACACCTCGCCGTCGTCCATTAAAACCTGACAATGGACACCTCGTCGGGCATTAACCCTTACTTAGTTTAGCGTTGGCCTAAAATTCTCATGTCTCTGTTTTTCAGACCAAGATGTCGGAGGGCGAGCGGCCATTCGAAAACGCGCAGGACGACGGCGATGATGACAGAGATGATGTGCTTAGCATGGAGGAGGAGCTGTGCTTAAGGCTTGACACTATGAGGGACTTTTTCCTCCAGCAGCTGAAGGCCATAAGAGACTCGCTGTTTTCATCTCAGACCAAGGTGCACGAGGATTTAAAAGCCTTCAAGGAGTCCATCTTGACGGAGGAGCTGAATTCCTACAGAGAGAGGCTAGAGGCAAAGGTAACATCTGACCTCCAGCTGCTGGAGGAAAACTGCAATTCTGCTAAACGTGGTGTTGTTGAAATGGTGAAGGCCGTTGGGGAATCTGTGACCAAGAGGATGGACGCGGTGGACGGGATACTCGACACGCTGGCTTCGAGGATCACTGCAATGGAAGCGGTGGTCTGCAACATGGTGCCTTCTTCTGAAGCGAGCACGCCGACACGCCGTGCTCATGGCCTTTTGAGCAGAGCTGAAGCGCTTTCCTCCACCCAGGTTTCGGATGTGGGACAAGACACGGAGATCTTCCTGGACCTTCAGAGTGCGGCCTCTTCATCTCCGATCAGCCCTGGTCAGCGTGCGGTGTTGACCACAGCAACGTTCTTTGACTCCAACTCTGACCAGACCCCAGAACTAGATGAAGAGCTTTACTCCACCCAGGTTTCGGATGTGGGACGCGACATTGAGATCTTCCTGGACCTTCAGAGTGCGACCTCTCCGTCCCAGATCGGCCCGAGTCAGCTTGTGGTGTTGACCACAGCAACGTCCTTTCAATCCAACTCTGACCAGACCCCAGAACAAGATGAAGCGCTTTCCTCCACCCAGGTTTCGGATGTGGGACGCGACACGGAGGTCTCCCTGGACCTTGAGAGTTTACCTCTCGCCCAGGCCGGTTCCTCGGGACTTCAGAGACAGCCCCCCGCTATGCACAAGCGCAAGCTGGCCCAGTCTCCAGACGATCTGGAACCTGAACTCTCTGCCAAAATAAGGCCCTACATGAGACTGAGGCACACACGACAGGAGAAACTTACAGGACTCCAGGCTGCATTCTTCAATCTCCAAATGGACAGGCTGAACATTACTGGTATGTTTACATTTTCCTTTCCCTTGTACGCTGAGGCTAAATGTATAAATATTTGGGTGTTAACCTGTTTGTTTGAATATTTATTTTTTATGTTTTATCCAGACACCAAGGGCCTCGCAGACAAGGCAGAAGTCATAAAAGTAGCTGGTGAGAGACAGGGAGTCTGGAGTCCTGGCTGGAGCCCTCGGGGGACAAAGGATCTTCAGGTGTACATCGGAGAGAGAATCAAGACCACTTTGAAGAGAAGGAGAAGAAGTGAGCTGGTTGTGGATCTGGAGAAAAAAAAATTAAACCAAAGTTTATAGTGTTCGAGCGTCAAAAAACGTAACACCCTGACACTTAGTACACTCCATTTTGCACACTACTTAAAATGCATATATATATTTTTTATACATGAGTAATTTGTTCACTAGTTCATTGTGTGTTATTGTTGACGTTAAGCTTGTATTTAATAAACATATGTTCAAGTAGTTTGCTTTTGTCATTAGTCATTATTTTACCCAGTTTGATATTAAGAATTTATTTCTGAGACAAGATAGGGATGAAATGGGATCAAAGTTGGATGTGTAAACAGTGTGAATACTTTGAATGTTTTTGTTCTTTGTGTGTATAAACATTGCTACAATCCCAATATAGATTAATCTCTGTCTGTATTGTGGTAGCATAATGGTCCTGCACAAAGCAGCACAACTGCATCCAGAACCACGGAGAGCGCCATACATCACACCCAGTGATGTTCAGGACCAGGGATAGCTCCTCTTACACAGGTGTCCACGTTTCTCCTCTGACAGTGAGCATAAAGGTTCCAGATATCATACAGGATCATTTAGTTATGGGGGTGCAAATTTGACCTTTGACATCTGAACACATACACTTGGTCTGGCTGCCTTCAAAGGCCCGGGGTGCGTCTCAATCAGCCCCATGGTTCAGTAGTCAGGACACTGTTCAGGGAGTCAGCTCATTGACTGAAGGTATGTAGTGACTTTAAAAATGAGGCGGTGTAGCCATAGCTCAGAGTTCATCTAGGTTTTTGTTTTTTGACTTACTCATATTAAAAATACATATGAATGAACTAATGTAATCACATGAGTTTTACTGGTTTATTGGA
>JARPMJ010007302.1:0-44114 GCA_033366665.1 Phoxinus dragarum | reverse complement strand
GTTATAAGTCGATCACATCATTCACACAAACTGCATACATGTTTGAATAAGATTATAGTGCATTTTAGAACAAAATTACATGTTGTATTACAATAAACAAAACTCATATAAAACTTTTCAAACGGAGCTTCTACACACTCACCTCTCTTCAGTCGCATTTACCGCGAAGCGCGAACCGGAACATTTGTTGACTTAAAGGAACCACGCACCATATTTAACAAAACTGAAAAATGACCATGTAATTATAAAAACATGACATCTCAAATAAAATAAATCAATATTCAAATAATAAATGTCCAGAATACAAAATAGTTATGTAAATATAAAATAATTGATAATATCAAAGGGAGAGATTTTGTGTGAAATTAATAAATTCATATAACACCTGTTACATTTAGTATATATTGAGTACAACATTGATGTTATATACCTCTAATGGATGAATATGCATTTTCAAGGCAGTCTTGATTCAGCCGATTGGTCAAGAGGTAAGACACCTGATGACGTTCACGGATATCCCTCCAGAGCATTTTGAGGCACAAGATGTTATGTTGCCATCCTTCCACACATGGGAGCTGCTTGGTTCCGGGGGGAGCACCAATAAGCATCAGACGGGGGAGCCACTCCATACATTGATCAAAGAATGGAAAACGTGCGGATACATCAGAGAGGGCAGATTTAAGCTTGCGAGAATCCTTGAGGCGCTGGGAGTTGAAGCAGTCAAAGAGGCCATCAAAGTTCTCGCAGAATTTGGCAGCGGCCATGTAGTTTCTCTGTGGTTGGGCTTTGAGCTGCTTTATCTGTGCCAGTGTCTTGACTCCTACAGCAACTGAGTGACTCAGGACCTGTGTAGCGAACTTTACTCGCATGGAGGCAAAAGGAGGGATATAAACATGCTTCTTTGTGAGACGGCAACACAATCGGATCTCCTGTCTGCTGTCGTAAGCATATAGATCTTCCAGAATAGCCCAGGTGATTTCATCTCCATCCAATGCAAAGCCATGGTTGTGCCAGTTGTTGCTATGTTTTTTATCAAATGAGGTGGGTCCCACAGGCAAAACAATTTGATATTATCAACCTCAAAGTATGGCTGCTCCTTTGTCACCCCAAGGCGAGCAAGCATTGCACGATTACCAGCACCCTGGTCACAAATGAATCCTATGCACTCCATTCCAGCCTTCCTCAGCTCACAAATTCCCTCAAGCAGCAATGACTGAAGCCGGGAATGTGGTATTGGCCCACTTGTGAAGCAATATCCAAACAGTTGCTTCCACTTTCGGAAAAGGCCTCTTACCATAAATGCTGAGGCATAGTTGGCCACAAATGGACTACGATGACTTTTTCCAAGATCCTCAAAGCCTTTAACTCGATCTGCAGGCTCATCATAATGGACTGCCTGTTTGAGGGACATCTCATCGGTGATGATGGCACATACCTTGTCCCTGTGCGTCATGGTCTCCATTGCCTTCTTTATGGTGGACAGAATGCTTTGATTAAAACCAGGTTTGAAATCAAGAGACTTAATGACCTTCTGCAATGTGGGGACAGATGGCATTGAAAAGACTTTGCAGAGAAGCCGATAACACTTAGGACTGGCATGCAGGAGAGACAAGAAAAAGGCTTTGTCTTGAACGGTCCAACGGAAACCATTAGCCTTGCACTGGCACATCCGTAACGGAGTGCTGAAAAAGCATAAGACTTGGCTGGTAACAGTCTCTTCAGTTCATTCATCACATCCGTCTTTCTGGTCTTCTGGCGAGTGAGGTCCCTTACTTTTACCTTCAGCTTGCATATCTGTGACTTCAGAGACCTGATTTTCATAGAATGTTTTTTAGTAGCGCCTGTCATGTCTGGTTGCATAGGTGGTGGTAATAAAGGTCCAGCGACAGCATTATTATCTGGTGATGATGGTGGCGACGAAGGACCTGCGACAGCATCATCACCAGGCAAGCTATGTTCCTCAAAAAATGGACCAGTGGTGTGACTGTTTCCCTGTAAAAACAAAACAAAACAAAAAACACAATATTTGTAACTTAGAAAAAAAAAAACATTAAATCATCATAAAATAAAAAAAACAAACAAACAAAAAGTCGAGTTATCGAGTTCACGCGCGTGATCATAGGTAACTAAGCAACAGTGGAGAACTCGAAAACAGGAAGTAAATATGGGTATGTTCGCTGGCTGAATTATCATCACTTTTATTCATATCTTTCACATCTACTGCAGTCAAATTCACCGTGTTCACTCTGAAGGAATCACTCACATTGGCTGTGCACATTTACAAAAAAAAATACAAAAAAATGAACTCAATGTTAAAATTGACCGGAGTTCTCCTTAAGCGCTGGGCGCGTCCGTATTTGGCTCAGCGCCAGCCATAGCACGAAAGCACAGTTTGAATTTGGCAGTTGTCACGTCACTGTACATTCGCTCCTTAGTGGTCAGCTCAGCTGCTGCAAAGCGTGCCAAAATCGAAATTGCTGATGAGATGTAGAGGAACTTATCTACTGTTAATTGAATAATGCACGAGAATGCAGCGTAAAGTGAGTGACGTCAGTGAGTGTGTTGTCAAGCAAGGAGAGCGAGCGGTAGCAGTGTCCTGTGAGGGAAAAAATAGATCACGGCCGGTCTTGGAGCCTGAAACAGGAAAAGTGTAACATCTTTTATAACATTTTTATAACCTATTTATTCAGAAACAACGTCATTCATTTGATGAATGCTCAAGCCCGATTTTATATATCCTCGGCTCGAGTCCAAGTACGAGTCATCAGTCCGCGAGTCCAAGTCGAGTCACGAGTCCAGAGAATGGAGTCTCGAGTCGGACTCTACTCCATCACTGGCTACAGCATAGTTCAACACATAATAATGAATAATTTAATTTTGTGAGGGGACAAGAAACATTAACAACGTTTTGATCATATTAGGCACAATATTATAATGAATGTGTACATATTAAGAATTAATATAGAATTTGTACCCTTCAGTAAATTAAAAAAGCTCAGCTTTATGAGGGGAAGAGACAGTGCATGATAAAGAGACTGAGAGAAAAAGAAAGAGTGATGGAAATGAGGAGAGTGTAGGTATTGACAAATAATCTACTGCCCACTTATATGGTTTTACAGCTATATTTCTAATCCTTTTTTGGCCCTCAAACGTCTTGAAATGAACATGAGAGAAATCCTCCAAAAAAATTTGAACACCCGTCCCGAACACCCTAACAACCTCAATTTAGGACCTCAGTGATGTGATTATAAAGCACATCTGTCCGTGTATTAGGCATACGATCAATAATTAATGTGTACATTAATTGTGAATGAATTTAATAAACTTACCTATAGCTTTCCTGGTAGCCTTAAAATCTCTGAGAAATTTTTTTTGATGATGAAACAGTTTTTGCGCATTTACAGGTCACCTAGATTGGAGATACCGGTAGATGGCTCAGTTTGGCCAGAAGACGAGACAGAGTTCTTCATTAAACTCATAAAAGACAAAAGTATTACGGGAATATGCTGGATTCTAAACAACAAAGAAATGCCACAATTTATCAAGACCTTGCTTGAAGTAGAGGGAGAAACACCTCACTGCCGCTCATAAGTAGGCTATAATACCATTATGCTTGGATAACACGCCTACGTGTTATCCAAGATATAGCTAAACTAAACCTACCAACATCCATTGCCATGATTTTTGGAATGATTTATCGCGAGAATAAAAAGAAATACGTTAGTCGCATTACGTTAGTCGCATAAAATTGGTTAATGGAAACACTGTAATTTCACAATCGTTTTTTAATTGACATTTAGAAAATATCACAAAAGTTTTGCGCAAATCTGTAATGGAAACACGGCTACACTGAAGCCAGTGGCACACAACAGATGCATCATTCTAGGTATTTGTCTGCTCAAGGTCTAAGCACAGTTCAAAACAGAGTAAATTCGAGTTAGAAAGAAGAGTTTAACAGACCAAAACAGTGTGAAAGTGAAAAGCACATAACGGGCACAATAGCTATTAGATAAAAATGCCTCATCGTTTTTCAAATACCTCCGTTTTCACAGTCCATAGTAGGCTACTACAACCTGAAAACAGCATTTTCAAATTTCTTCAAAAATATCCTCCCCACTTGCACACCCAATATAAACACATGCGCATAACTCAAATGTTGTATACTCATTATAAATATTAGCTATAAAATAAATATCACTAATAATAATAGCTATTCAAGTGTAATTCAGTTCCTTCTGGATTTAAAAAAATCTAACCCCAGCACAATTCAGTAGGCTATATAGATCACAGTCTCTGTAACGTGTTTTCAGCAATGCATTTCTAACATTTATAATGTGTTTAAAAACAAATCTCTGAACTGCCTTTACACAGACTTTAACATAAAATAAAGTGTGACCAGTTTGGGCAAGTAAAATGCATTCCAAAACATTTAAAAAAGTTATATGGACATTTGTTCCATGCGTTAAATGTGTTTGTAAGCATTTAATGTCTGTTGAAAGTGTAGGGCTGAGCAAATATGGCTCTTTACTGCCCTAATACTTCAAAAAACATTTTTAAGGTGCATGTGAATTAAACGTGACACAAAGGCCTTTCTCATCACAGTATGCACAGTATGCAATATGCTGATTGAGGACTGTCGGGACAGTCCAGGTACAGGATGGTTCTGTTGGGAAAGACAGTCATTTACACCTCAATGACACGTCTGTACCATTTGCTTCACAGGACATATGCTTTCAACTACATACTGTTTATTCACTACACTAGTGTGTAGTATGTAACAAATATGTACTAATATCTAATATGTCACGTTTGGTCTCATCTGACAGCTTATAAACTGAAATGAATGGTGGTGAACTTAATAGAGATATTAAATTATCCTAATGTACAATCTAGGTAGGCTACTATTGCTTAAACATGCATTGAGGAGAATGCTAATGTTCTTGATCCCTCTTGATCACCACCGATTTGCCTCATCTTTTGGTTTCCTGTAGGTCGATTTCGGTGTTAGTATTCCACTCATGTTTAACTATGCTTTGCTCAGGGTATAAGAAGGAAAGTAACTGTTGATCTTGTAGAAAGGCTTTAACCCTGCGACTCCCACACACCGGTGCGTAACCTCATACTATGAGAAAGGCTTTTACGGCCTCGTTTGCACAACAGTGCATTATTTGTTACAACTAAGTTCTCTTACGAGAGGTTCTCTCGTACTGCGTAATAGAATTACGCAACGGGTACAACCAAAAATGTATCCTTAAATTTGTATATATTGTCAACGCAGTGTAGCAGCAGACAGACCTAGAGCAGGCTGTCTAGCGTGCCCATTGGCTGCCTCGCGGCAACTGCAGCAGCCTACCACTGAGCCGGGCGTGACGTCACGCCCAATGAGGGCGCGAAGCTTCATAGCCCGCCAGAATGGGGGTGGCTTAATGTATAAAAGGAAGGGCTCGGGGGCTGTTTCTCAGATTTTTCATCTGTTCAGCGAGCTCTACGCATCGCTGGACTCCGAGAGAAGCCGTTGAAGCAAGCGACCAAGCAAGCTTAGGAAAGCGTCTGAGGAAGCCGGCCGTCTTCGCCACCTTCAGCCATCCGTGCCTGCTACGCTATCCGGCGACAGAAAGTATCCTTTAAACAAATCTCTTCGTGAGTTCGCCGCCGCGACTTTGTTTGCAAGGCAAAATGCCTCGATTTTCCTGTGGCTCTTGCAGAGAGTCGAGTCTTCGGGAGGCTGCATCCACTGCGAAGAACTGCCAATGTCGACCCTGCGGGCTCGACTTGCCGGATTCGACGCCGAAGCTGTCGCTCAGCCTCTCTCCAGTGGCCCGCGGAAGAAGAAACGCCGTGCCCAGAGACCACCGGAGCCCGTTGTCGCCTGCGAACGCTCGCCGGATTGTGGACTGGTTTTCGGAGGTACAGAAAACATCACAGGCCATGAACTTATTCCTGCCACGACGCTCTAGCCCCTCTGCAGGCCGCTCTCAAGTTCAGCCTCCTGCACGAAGCTCCACACAGCGCCCGTCCCAGCCTCCGCCATCTTCACAGCGACGACAGGGCGGCCGCCCTAGATCTCGCTCGAACAGCCGTCACAGCCCGCCTCCCCTCCGCGGACCCTGGCCAAAGATCACGCTGAAGCCCGAGCCCGTGAAATCCTCCTAGCGTTCGCAGAGAGGAAAAGATGTGCGAGTCCCGCCGCGGCCGGACCGCCATCAAAGCAACCCGCTCTGACAGTCCCCTTAGCAAAGGCTACTGCAGTAGTGTATTCCGCAGCCAACGAGCCAGTTATGCAACCCGCTCGCCTGCACACAAACGCCGTTTTCACGGCAACCCAGATAAATCTCATAAAGAGTGTAATGTCTGTTTATACGGCTCACGCCGACGGTGTTATGAGTGTAGAAAATGTCTCTCTGTCACAGAGCCCACTCACATAAAGCGGGCACGCGCCGCTCGAGTGTTAGATGTAGGAATTGTGCCCACGTTTCAGTGCCCACACACCTACACACTGCCCGCTTTGTTACACAGTTATCTCAGGGGGCGAAACCATTAGCTTACCGGCCGTGTTGTAAACGTAAGCCCTGTGAATGCTCACGAGCACTCACACTTAGGCTACTAACAAACACTGTAACCCCAGCGCCGCTCACGCGCCCCGCTGTTTGCGCCCCGCTGTTCGCGCCACAAAATGTTCTCCGTCCAAAGCGATCGAGCCATTGAATGTGAAACAGCCGGCCGCCGCTGGATGGCAAGCCAAAGTGTTCATAAACGCCTGGTCGGGCATCTGATTGCACACGGACACGTCAAAAGCATGCGTTTCGACCGCCAAACGCAAGCGCACGTTCTTAACGCGCGCTTTTGAGGTCACGGAAAACCACGGTTTTTGCATCAAAACGCGTGTCCTCGACGTGTGATCTGCTATTTAAAACGCACGTTTGTAACGTGTGCTTTGGGGTCACCGAACCCGCACGCTTTTGACGTGTAAACAGTTAACCCAAACAGGCAGTACAAAACGTGTGTGTAGTTTCCAACCAGGCGAAAAGGACCAGGAAAGAAAAGTTAAAATCAGTTTGAACGGGTCAGTGTCATTGGCTGCTGAAGGCTTGGGTCTTACCATTTCTGTGGGTTTAGGGGGGTTTAGCTACTGTTCATAGACTAGGCTACCACCATTTAACATGCCATAGATCAGGTTATTCAGCCTATCTATATTTTGTCCTTTTTTGTAGAACTTATAGAAATAATATATTTAAATTGCAGTTTTATCAACATTTAGATAAAAATAAAATTGCCTTGTTTTTCTTCGCTCATGCCTTTGTCCCTATGTGGTTTAGGTCTCTTGTATTATCATTAAACCCAAGCAAAACAGCATGGAATTATCTATGGCAAATTTTACAGAGGATAATTGGTGAGTTATTATAATCCAATAGTTATCATTCAAGTTAAAAAAAAGAGAGAGAAAAAACAGTTTTTTTATTTTCCAATTGTAACTTGGGTAACATTTTACAAAAAGGTTTCATACATTATATATATAATGTATAGCGGGAGGATTTTCTTTTTCCGGGTGGTAGCCTATACTATTGGTCCACCTAAGTGTCAATCATTTTGGTGATATGTTTACGTAAGGCCGTTGTACGTGCTCGTCCCTATGTAGTTTTCGCTTTCTGGTGTATTGTGATGAGTTACGGTTTCAGCCATTCCTTTGAAAATGGCTGAGGGTCGAAAGAGAAAAAATGTATACGAAGTGTATGATAAGAAGAGAAAGGCCGCAGAATATAGAAACAAGACCAGAGTGATTTTGGGTGAATATTTCACACGCTGGCGTGCGCTAAAAGCACAGGTTGGGCTTCCCACTGATGCCGCAGTCGCGAAGATTCTATTAGACAGGTAAAGTCATGCTATGCTATTCTGGCGGGCTATTGTCATGCTATTTGGAGAAATCCATTTAAAATCACTGCTAGTAAAAGTTAATGTAAGCGTTCCCTCTAGGGAGCAAATAGAGTGTTGCGCATGTGCATTTTTTTAAAAATTGGAGAGGGCGGGTCTTTTCTAAAATTAGGAAAGCTCCTCCGCTATAGAGCTGTTAAGTCCCGCCCCCTCCGCTAACCTCAAAGTTGAAAAACCGTCAATGCAAGTGAATGGGAGAAAATAATTATTTTCTGGTCCCGTTTGAATTGTGCCATGAATTTGAACATATGTTGACTGTGAATTTTTTATATAATCTTTCGTGTGAAAAATGCTACAATTTAGCGGGTAGAAGTTTGATACGGGTAGACTTTGTGTGAGAGCACTTTGTGGACTACAACTCTTCGCTGCTTTCGGCGCGTTTGAAACGTCAACACCACTAGCACACGGCTCTAGCTCACGGATCCCGCTAGACATGGCTGTGTCTTTGGTGCACTTCACCGCCTTCTTTCAGGGAGAGGACAAAATCGTTGAGGTTGGCGAAAACCACGGGTAAGTCAACTTTATGGGGTGACGTCACATAGGCGACATGTAGTCTTTCTCGTTATGTCTTTTCCACAACTGCTAGCCGACGAATCATACCATATACTGTCAAACTTGTAACATGAAAGATTATATAAAAAATTCACAGACAACATATGTTCACATTCATGGCACAATTCAAACGGGACCAGAAAATAATAATTTTCTCCCATTCACTTGCATTGACGGTTTTTTCAACTTTGAGGTCCAGCGGGGTTTTACGGAGGGGGCGGGACTTACCAGCTCTATACCTACATTAGTTCACATGAATTAATAATGAACTGCACTTCTACATGTTAATTTCCAATTTCATTTCAACCTTTACTAATATTTATTAAAATCAAAAGTTGTTGTTAACATTGTTGTGTGTTTACTTAATGCACTGCGAACTTACAGGGTACTAAAAGGGTACACTTCTCAGATTAGTAAAGTAAAACAAAGTTGTTAAAGTAGTTTAAGTTTATGAACATTTTAAATGTATACAATACATAATGTTGTTTATATATATATATATATATATATATATATATATATATATATATAATTATTATTTTACAAAACATTTTCAACCCTAAAACTTCAAGAAAATCAATGTTAAATATCTGGACAAGTTCTGGGCCAGATTTTAGGTTGAGTTCTCAATAAATGAGCTTTAGGAAAGATTGTATTGTGCGCAGTACAAACATTTTCCACTAGATGACATCCAGACTCCACCGATGAGATCTTCGACTTCCATGTATGGTTAGTGATCTGAACCTTATATTTCCAGACTATTCCAAATATGTATGAAGTAGACATCCTATTCAGAAATAGTTAGGGCAGTAATGTTAATATTTGATTTGAATTTAATCTCTAAAACACATACCATACCGTCCCATATTTATACCATACTTCCCATACCGCTGTCAGCGAGCCGCCCTATTCAGAAATCGAGAGCGCGCGCGCCGCGCTGATTCCTCCGTCTCAGTGCGGCGATCAGAACCCGGAGGCCATTCTGCCCCTTGCTATGTGTGCGAAAGCATGGGAAGCGATTCCGGCCGTGTCAGAATGGGTGCTGAATATTGTAAAGCGGGGCTATTCGCTGCAGTTCGCTCGCCGTCCCCCACGCTTTCGAGCCCGGACTGGATTTGTCTGGATTTATCATTTTTAAATAAACTTTGCATATTGATCTTACACCTGTTGGATCAATTACCTGATTAAAAGCACATTCTCTCACCTTTTTGAATGAGAATTTGTAATGAATCGTCGCATAGTTTTTCTTCCATAAAACAACTAGTGACCACGACTTTAAATGGACTTCTGTTTCATAAGAAATAGCCTATGGGACAATGTCATAGAAATTACAAAAACAACGGATAATCATCGTCTCTGACTGTGAAGAAGAAAGCATTGAGGAAAACCACTTTCCTCTGGGAGTCTGACTCTGTGACTAACTTGAGTTGCATCCAGATGTCCAACACGTCCACGCATGCAGACGCGCGATGAGCGATGAGTTCTCTGACGGAAGGAAAGAGAAGGGCGGTCTGTGCTGTCCGTGACTATATAAGAGGGCCACTGACAGCCTGACAAAGTAACGTGGTTGCATTATCCTTGCACATGGCTCGAGTCGAGATGTTTGAGTGTGGTGTGGAGCAGGGACAGATGATGCCGGTTTTGATGCGGCATTGTGAAACCATGAAGCGTCAGGAGACACGACTGCGCTTGGCCACCGCGGTGCTGCTCGCAACGTTCCTGGCGACTTTGCTGTGGCTACAGTTTCACCAACAAACTACTAAGGTAATATACAAGACTTTGATTATGAACGTAAAATCATTGTTTTGTTGTTCACAGCCATCATTCAGATGTAATTAAAAGGGTAGACGTTGAAAACGGTCTCTGCATGTAACTCATAGCTGCTCTTCTGTTTTTCCTCAGGGTGCATTTTCAGGTGCCCATTCAGAGGCTGAAAACTTCTTGAAAACGGAAGAACCACCAATAAGACACACTGTACATCTGGAACGTATGTTTAATATTGGTCAATTATTTGATTGTACCATTGAGTAATATCACTTAATATAGCCTATGCAATCCTGTATATTGGCTTCTTCAACACTTATGAAGCTTAAGAAACCATTTAAACAAATACAGTGTAATTTTAGTATAAGCATTATTAAGGGTCTATGTCTTCAGAAATACCGTTGGAAAATGTTTTTTATGACCTAGGGTCAAATTTACAGAGGTGTTTTGTAAAGTCCTGCCCTGTTTTCTCTCTTAAATCAGCTGTAAACCAGTTTGATGCTTGTTCAGAAGAACAGCCCATCAATTGGAATATCATCGATGATGGCAATGACTCCCAAAATTTCAAGCTGGAAAACCAAACAGTCCTCCACGTCTTCACAAAGGGTCTCTACTTGATCAATCTAAGGATCTCTTACCGTGTAGGCTATACAATAATCAGTGTGAGTCTCATTCAGATCCAGAGGTTTTAGAGGTCAATGTCTCACAGAAGCACCGCAACTATGACGGAGAGAGAGAGGTTATAAGTGGTAAAGAGTCTATGTTATGTAGAGATTATTGGCTGCAGTCAATCACTTTAAATCGAGTTATCATGCTAGAAGCTGACACTAGTCTCAGGGTGAAACTTAACAAGAAAAGTTGCAAGTTTGTTAGAAACCGTCACTTGGAAGTCACTTACCTCTAGCATTGGCTTTGTATAACCACTTTAATTAATTTTCTATTTTGAGAGGTTTGCTCTGATCCATAATGCTAAATTTTTTTTATTAAATAACACATGACTACACATATATGTACTATCCACAAAAGAAGCAGTAGTGAATTAACTGTTGTTGTGCCAGACAAATTGCACTAAAATGTTGGTAGCTAAACTATGTGCATGTTTTATGTTAAAACTTTTTGAATGTGCATTTATGAACTTATTCATGAACAGAATTTTGTCGTCATTTGATTTTAAAAATCAGATTTGTTAATTTTTAAAATAACTTTTTTAAGTTGGAACCCATCCTGTTTATTACTTTTACCTCAGGTGGCAAGTTAATATATTTTTGGTTTTGTATTTAAATTAAAATAAATTTTTCTTTGGGAATTTGTTTCAAAACATCAGTTCATTACTTTTAACAATTTAAAAACAATTTAAATACATATGACCAATGCAAAAACTTGACTAGAAACTTTCATTTTAGTGTTGGTCAGGGCAGTTCCAGTAGCTCCTGATTCCCTATGTATGTCTTCATTACTGGAATCAGGATTCTCTCTGCATGAATAAAGAGTTTGTGTTAAGAGAATCAGTCTTCATGTCTGCTTTTATTTTTTGAAGATGTTCATCATCAAACAAAAGAATACTTTCTATTTGACAAGTCAAAACCTGTTTGGAAAAAATACTTTTTTTTTTTATCTTGTGAAAACCAAGATATAGAATAAAACCGGGTGCTTGTAATGATAATTAAGTCCTCAGACATGGAAATCCTAATTCAAAGCTCTGGGCCAGAAATTCACCATGGGTAGTGTGCTAACCACAGAACTTCTGCACATGAAAATATTATGCTGGATGGCAGACAGCAGTTCACCTGACACACAGCCCAGAGACAGAGACTATTCTTGAACATTGTGGCATCTGTGTCTACATACTATTCACTGTGTGTATGTTTGCTATTCACTCATCAATTAAATTAAATTCACATTTATTTGTATAGCGCTTTTCACAATACATATTGTTCTAAAGCAGCTTTACTTGTCTCCAATTTATGTATTTCAGAAATGTACATATAGAAATTACACAGTTTTAGCTAATATTGTACTGTATTCATTTAAACAATGTATTAATTTAAGGCAGAAACAATGAGCTCAATGAAGTAATGAATACATGTTTGTTAACACATGATTAGGAAATATTGGTGCATGTTGATTCAGAGCTTGCTTCATCTGAAGTCCTTGCAGGAGTTTAGTTGGCGCTGTCTCTTCATACTGGTGTTGGGGCAACTGAAGTCTTCATAATATGCTTGATCCAAAGCTGACGTACTCCGTTACCTCAGGATGGGCATCCCGAGATAAAACAGAGAAGCAAATAGAAAATAATTAGCGTAGCTGCTGTTCATAACATTAAGCAAAGATAATTGTGTGCATTTGATCTGATATAACTGGAGTATAAGGTTATGAGATGCATTATGTGAATGCTTGGCTAAAGAGATTCGCAGGTTTAACCTCGGAAAGTGAGTCTGAGCCCTGAACATTATCAGGAAGGCTATTCCAGAGTTTAGGTGCCAAATGTGAAAACGCTCGCCCTCCTTTAGTGGACTTAGATATTACTACCAGAAACCCAGAGTTTTGTGACCTAAAGAGCATGTTGGATTGTTAGGCGGTAGAAGATCAGTTAAATATACAGGAGCTAAACCATTTAGGGCATTATAGGTCAGTAGCAATACTTTGTAATTGATACGGAACTTAATAGGTAAGCAGTGTAGAGATGATAAAATTGGTGTTATATTATCATATTTTCTTGACCTAGTGAGAACTAGCAGCTGCATGTGTAGCTTATTTATTGAGGATGCAGGACAACCAGCTAGTAATGCATTACAGTAATAGCCTAGAGGTCATGAATGCATGCATGAACAAACGTTTAGCATGTTCGGATAGCAACAGATAGCATGTCCCATAGCTTAGCAATGTTTCTGAGGTAGAAGGTGGCTATTTTTGTAAAATTTTAAATAATGACAAATTTCTGTCTAATAAAACACCCAGGTCTTTTAACTGAGGAGGATGAAGTTACAGTCCATTCTTCTAAATGCAAATTGTATTTAAGAGATTCTGTGTACAGGTTTTTGGTCCAATAAGTAATATCTCAGTCTTATCTGAATTTAATAGAAGAAAATTACAATCATCAGACTTGCGTTTCTGAATTAAATTCCCAGCGGTTCACAAATATGGCTGCAAATACCGGTTGGTTGTACTGGAATTATTTGGAAAAACTAGGGCTGTCGATTTACGGTAACTGGTTAATTTAACCCTTAATCACTCCTTGGAGTCCAGCTGACCTCCAAAACTTTTTTTCATTTTATTTGTTAAAAAAAATATATAAATCCAGTATACATCTGAAAATTACATTTAAATCAAGGCCTGGTCCTAGAAACTTTCTAACGCACGCACACACACACACACACTGCAACAGAGTGCATTTTTAAAGCTGTTTTTTCCTGAGTGACACACAAAACTAAAGACTCATAACTCCAAAACTATAGCAAGGAGAATCAAAAGGTAGGTATCGTTTAATAGAAAACGTTTACCTGCTGATAAAAGACAAACAAATATATATCATTTTATTATGAATTGGCATTATGAATTGATCTTTTCTATTTGACATGCAATAACTCGGGAAGATAGGTATCGTTTGATAGAACACTTTTTAAAGTTTTAGAAAATATACATTACATTACATTTGGACATTCTCGTGCTGAGACGCGGCTGAGAAAAGACGTAATATATATTATTTTTTATTTTTTTATTAAATTTATTCTTTCTTATTTGACATGGAATAACTCAGGAACGAAATAAGGTAGGAGGAAAATTCTTTTTGGGTGAAGTCCATCTACATGTGAGCTGCATCTGGATCAAATTTTGTGGTGATTGTATAAAGTTCTCAAAAGTTACAGCATTTGGAACCAAGAAAGCATTTTTGTTCAGTCCTTGACGCCCCCTGATGTGCATTTTTAAAATGGTTCCTCCATGAGAAATATATTTTGATCAACACAATAGATTGTTGTTCATTTTGGGCAAATTTTTATTGTAATAATGTGTTGTATTAAACGATGTGCCATTTTCAACAATCTCTGAATGTTTCATGAGCTGCATGATGTTTTGACACAAAAAATATTTCAAAGATTAGGATTTTTTTAAATGTATTTATCAGCAAATAACTTAGCACTACTTAGGAGTTAATCAAATTGGCTACATTCATTGTAAACTTCAGACTCTAAGCTTTCAAATTACACCTATTTTGTGTTAATCAATAGCCTAGAAATCTAGACGCCCCTAGCGGCAGCAAAATGTATTTTGCAGCCAGGGCCAGTCTAGCAACTCTCAATACACATTCTAGCAGCAAAAACCCAGATTGGGTCAGGCCAATCACGTCGTGTATAGAGCATGCGGGGCGGGCTTAACATATGACGACAGAGTTGCGACGGCTGGCATAGGCACTTGTAAACAAAGAATGGCGGCAGCAGCTGTCGAACAGCAGTCTTTCAAATCGGCTTTGGCCGCGACTCTGGAGGACTTGGAGTTAAGTTTCTCTTTAAGAAAAGAGCAAAAAACGGCACTTAAATCATTTTTAAAAAAGGAAGATGTGTTCGGAGTTTTGCCGACTGGATACGGAATAAGTTTAATATACCAATTAGCTCCGCTGGTGGGAAAACGCACCACGTCACCTTCTTCGTTGCTCTGATTGGTTGTAGCGCTATCCTATTGCGTGCAGAGGGATTTTGAGAGACAGCCGTTTATCCCGCCTCTCAGAGTAAGCCTAGTCTATGGACAGTGTCCAGACTAAACATCTTGATGTAAGTCTGGCTGGCCAGGCTAGTTAATCAAGGCAGTAGTTTTGAAAAATATGATTATGATTTTTTTCGCAGCTAGGTGGCGCCTGCGGGCGGTAGGCTACACTCCAGTTTAGAGGAACTACTCGGCGCTCGTGAAGAGTTTATCAAAGCGGTTAGATTCATTAAAAAGATGAGATTCGAACGAAGCTTTAAGATGATACATCATTTGTGTTATTCCACGTTTGAGAACCAGCACGGACGGTTCCGGTGTTGTGCCGAATTTCGACTCCCTGCCAGAATCTGACTCCCCCTCACGTGCACGCGCAATGACGTCACTTCACTAGTCGCGGCGGTCTTTTTTAATGTTAATCGCCGGCAGTTTCCACACGTGTAATTCCTATCAGGAACTCTGGATTAATGTTTTTTTATACTTATCTTTATTAATGGTTGTTTTGCCCTGCTTTATTTGGTTTTCGTTCTTTTAACTAGGCCTATGTTATTTTTCATACGTTTGGGTTCAGTAATCTCCATGTCAGTCTGTCTGTTCCCTCCACACATTTAAATGTAGGCTATTTATAGCTACAGTGTGTGTGTTTGTTTGTTTGTGTGTGTGTGTGTGTGTGTGAATTAATTAACATTAATATTAATTCATAATCCATACAGTGCACCTTCCAAAAAACAACAACAACTATTTATTAGATCTCATGGCTGAGGAAGAAAAAAAGGTTTGAAAAAACTTGGAACACCTCTTTTATGAAGATAACTTTTATGAGCTGGTGCAGCAGGTCTCTTCTCTTGACTGCATCTTTCTCTTAAGGACAACTGAAAAAAAGTGTTCAAAAAGGAAAAAATTAAAGCAAATATGTAAAACCTTTGTCCCTTTTATGGATTAACATATAACCATAAGCATATAAAGTGACACACAATCACTATAATTGTTATCCAACCTTTTAAACAACTCTTATGGGAAATCATCAATGAACATTGGATGGACAAAAAAATTGTGGAGTTCTGAGTTCTATTCCATTGATAACAGGTCATTCATGAGAGAAAAAGGTATTCATGTATCATGGGGATGTGACACACTGCCACAAAACCAAAGCGACAGCACTTCCTGGGGCCTTTATCCTAAAAGGGAGTATTAGGGAATTAGCCAAGAGTACTGATTAAAAGTTTTTACTTCACCATTAATGTGTTGACCACATTCACCACTCACAGATGGAAGTCAATTACACAGTAAATGCACTTGTTAGATTTACATAATAGATTATGTTGTTATTTCTATATTAAGAACTAATGATCTATCATGGACTGCACATGGTTTCTCAATGCCAGTGTATCAGCTGTAGTCTCAAGCTCGCATCAGCTAACTCAGCTGATCCACGTCTCTTCAGGGATACGATGGCTATCATCACAGAATCCATAAAGTCCTTCAGTATTATCAGAAGTCGCATTTCTCAGGAGCTAATAACCCCCTCCTCCATCCCCAGCTTCCCGTCTCGCCCAGTCAGTATTTGGTCTTTGATTCCCATTTGAATCAGACTAATTTCTCTAATGTGTTCATAAAATTATTGAATTGCATGGATATGCAGGGAGTTTTAGCCCAGAACAGAACCATACCGCAAATCTAAACTGTATGCAATTTGTCAATCATCATTGACGATATGGTCCTGCATGAAAAGAAAAAAAATAATTATGAATCTTACTATATCTAATTTGAAATTATTATAAACAAAATTTGATAACATGATCCAACAATGTTACATAAAAAGGTTACATGTTAGCATTTTTGGGAATTTATGCAATTTATTTCATTGCACTTTTATTGCAGTTTTCTATAAACTGTTTTTTTTAGCTGTGGCACTGTGGCAGAATTGACCCAGAACAGAACAGAAATAAAGGCATAGTAAATAATTTGAGTAAATTATAATTGCACAGATCGAACACTTGAGTGACACCTTAGAATTGGGACTGAATACACACTGCCGAAATCATCCTCCCCAACATTAAAGAATTCCTGCTGAAGCTAGAGGCCTGTGCTTTTCTCCAGAGATCCTCCATGGAGAAAGGTGTCATCAGAAAGAGTTTCATGTGTCTCAGACCTTGCAAAGGTAACATTGGCGGAGAGTATGATTTCGGCAGGTGCTGTGTTTAAACATTACAATGGTTTTATGTGTGTGTCATTGCATAAACTATATGCATATGGTTATAAAATATGTTGTTAATTCGTAAAAGGGACAAAGGTTTTCATATATATTTGATTATTTTTTCTTTTTGAACACTCAGTACCATAGCAGTTGTCCTTAAGAGAAAGATGCAGTCAAGAGAAGAGACCTGCTGCACCAGCTCATAAGTTATCTCCATAAAAGAGGTGTTCCAAGATTTTTCAAAACTTTTTTTCTTCCTCAGCCATGAGATCTAATAAATAGTTGTTGTTGTTTTTTGGAAGGTGCACTGTATAGATTCACACACACAAGCGAACTACTGTAGCTATAAATAGCCTACATTTAAATGTGTGGAGGGAACAGACAGACTGACATGGAGATTACTGAACCCAAACGTATGAAAATAGTTAAAAGAACGAAAACCAAATAAAGCAGGGCAAAACAACCATTAATAAAGATAACTAAAAAAAAACATTAATCCAGAGTTTCTGATAGGAATTACACGTGTGGAAACTGCCGGCGATTAACATTAAAAAAAGACCGCCGTGACTAGTGAAGTGACGTCATTGCGCGTGCACGTGAGGGGGAGTCAGATTCTGGCAGGGAGTCGAAATTCGGCACAACACCTGGAACATTGGAAAACACATTGCATCCCGGAAAGATGTTTTTTTTTTTTTTTTATAGCTAAATGCATCACTTCGTAAGGAATATCTCGTGATCAACGCAATCGATTATGTTGTGTTTGGGCTTTTTGTAATCATGAGACTCTGCTGTCCATCAAAATGTTCGACTTTCCACAATTCATGCATGTTTCATGGAGTTATGATGAGCTCATATGTCACACCAATGCATCACATCAATTGACAAAAGCATACTTCATTGGATGTCCGCCTGTGTAGGTTCATGTCTTAGAAGTCCATGATGAATATCTTTAGATCTGAGTGATGTATTATGGTGAGTTTGGGCTCTTTTTAATCGTAAGAATCTGCCGTAAATAATGATGTGCCACAATTTCCATTTTCCACCATTTATGCATGCTTCATTGAGTTATGAGTAAAAACGCGACATCATAGCTCCATCTACAAGGCTCTGTTACCCCTTTTCCACCAACAAGAACCGGGTGCTGGTTCAGAGCCAGAGCCAGAGCTGGTTCAGAGTTGGTTCGACTGACGAGCTTACTAAGAACCGGTTTGCCTTTCCACCAGCTAGAGAGCCACAACAGAGCCAGATCTTACGTCACTGTATACGTCTCATGTTGCCCAGCAACCGCTAGTGCGGTAGCGCCAAACACAAACACGCCAGGCTTGTTCGAGATGCATCGGCTTCTTGCAGATGACATCAAAGCACTGCGATAGCGATCTAAAAGCACAAGGAGTCCTATGCTCTCCAAACACTACCGCAGCTCCGATCGGTCCTCGCGCTCCGATGCATCTCGAACAAGCCATCAACAATAACGGACGTTGCAATACTATGGATGCTCATGGGATTGCAAAAATACATCGGAATCCAACGCGTTCGTGCAGCGCGCCGTAACTTACTATAGACGGATATTATAATCGAGCTGCTATTAGCTCGACTAGCTGCTATTTAAAAATGGCGGTCACAAGTTTCTATTTTGCTGCGTTCCAAACCGCATACTTCCCTACTATTTAGTATGGGAAAAAGAGTAGGCGAGCGAAAAAGTATGTATGAATCCAAAAGAGTAGGTGAGAATTACCTGGGGGACGTACTAATTATCGCGAGATTCGGACTTAAGTGCGTTCCAATATGCCTACTTTCCTACTATATAGTAGGCGAAAACAGTACGTGAAGGAAGCAGTACGTTCGAAACATCAGTATTCATAAAAGAGTAGGCGAGGAGTTCCCGGATGGCTTACTGCTTCCGGCCCGATTTTTGAGTGCTCAACCGATGGATACTCTGGATACTCTTCTATCCCAGGAGGCCACGCGAGGGGATACGTCATTATAAAATATCACGGAGATCAGCGACGCGCGGGGTTTCAAATGTGAGTAAACACGGTTCCTTGTGTTAAAATTGCATGTGTTAAACTAATAGAGTAAACGTTTTAACTGTTGAAGGTGTAAAGCTGTTAGACAGTATAGTATAGTTGTGATTTTGCTGTAAAAACACGTTTTATTATGTATAGCTCTAGCTGACAGGGGAGCTCCGGTAAGGACACGTAAGTTACGTCTCTAACGTGGATTTACATAAACTATAAACATCTTAAAGACGCTTATTTTAAACGTCTATTTACATCTGACAGGAACATCTTTTATAAGTATTGCAGAAGAGCACATCACAACATGAAATATACATCTGAGTGGTATGTGTGCTATTATGTAGCCTAGAACATATCTATAAAGTAACTAAACATAAGTAAGTTATCTATTTTATTTGTCCATTAGTACGGTTGATAAATTGAGGAACATGTATGTTGTTAAACAACCTCAACATGTTAATGTAGTGTTGAGCTCATAAATCACAGAGGTTATGGGAGTCTTGTCTGGATGTTACAGGGAATTGTTGGATGCATGAAGCTGAAGTATACTACAGAAATGAATAACAACAACTATTTAAATATTAAGTTGTAGTTTTATTTTAATTATTGTAATTTCAAACAGAGCTATTACAGCACTTTTCTGATTCTTGATTTCTGTGCATTTGCTGCACAGCTGTTGTGGTGGAGCAGGACCTGCAAGGAAAGATGATGGCGGCTTTTGTGAAAAAAAGCGTTATTGTCTGCTAAATAATACTGAAATCAAATGACATTGTGCTGTTAAAACTACTGCTTTTGTGTTATGTTTGTGCATTTTTGTAGGATGTGAAATGTCAGCAGACGTGAGCACTGAGGATGAGGAGCACAGAGCTGAATCCTGGAGATCGTGCCATGGACGAGACCCTCCATCACTCCACCGGCCCTTATTGCCTCAGATTGTGAAGCACAACACATCACGCAACAACCTCCGACACGGCTCACCTCTGGCGGCCCGCTGGTTCATCAGAATAAAGCCGCAGAATGGGAACCGCTGTGTTGAGATGGCAGTAAATGTGGTTCAGCGCCTGTAGTCTACATACATGATTGTAGTTTGAATAAAGCTTTGTTTCATGTGTTGACTTGTACCGGTATATGCATTTGTTTATTGTGTGATGGTGACTTTCATTCATTTATTAATATTTATCATTGTTGTCAGTAAATAAAATATAATTATTTAATTAATTAATGCTTTAATTAATTGTTTGAATGAAAATGTAGATATGTTCACAATATACACATCTAGAGTGTATTCATGCATAGCTATGTCATTTGACATACATTACATTTGTTTTATTGAATTATATAATTTTCAGTAAAAAGTAATATAATTAAGTATTTGTCATTGTTATTATTGTATGGTTTGGGGTGGGATAGCAATGCAATTCATTCTGGGGTAATATTGATTTTTAATATTAATGATACGTATAAAACCAAAAGTTTTCTCCAAAGGCTAATCTTCACACAGCTGCCCAAAGTCTCCTTTGTGTTTGTGCAGAGATTACAGACGCTGAGGAAAACCGTTCTGTAGGGCTGTCGAGTTACTGATGTTATGAGGTGTATATATATATATATATATATATCATGGGTTTGCATACATAATATGAGATTTTATACTGAGGAAAAAGGTTGAATATCTTATTTATTTTCTTAAATAATTAATTAAAATATATTTAAAAAAAAAACATTTTTTGTTATTTATAGGTCTGAGGGATGAAATGACAGAAAAAGAGGAAAACAGCAGTAAGCCACTTTTGCTTGTGGATGAAAATGTTTGGATATAAAATAAAGAAAGTAACAACATATTCAAGAGATGACAATTTTGGGATTTCGTAATAAAAAATAAATAATATCGTTAAGGATAAAACGGTGGGTCAAATAAGTAGGGTTAAATATAAGAACTTAAATCAACCCTAAATGTATTCTCAAAATAAATGGGCAGCAGTTTCTTTAAAAAGACCATAAAATTAGCAAGTTTAATCAATATCAGATAGATGAATTAAACGTGTCGTTCAAATCTTTTAAGTTGTTGCACTTGTGATAACGCGTCGTAGGTCACATGATAACGTCAACATGGCAGATGTCCGGTTCGCATTCATACTTAACGAGATTTGGCTATAAAGTACCTACTCTTTTAGCGCTCGTTAAGTAAGTACTTATTGAAATTAAGTACCTACTCATTGAGTATGCGGTTTGGAACGCAGCATTTGTCTTGTTGGTCACGGTAACCCCGCCCCCAGCCCCTGACGCAAGCGGTTCTTACTTGGCTCCGTTCTAGACCCTGCAATGATTTGGTGCTACTTAAGAACCAGTTTTACTGGTTCGGAGCTGGTGCTTTGGCGGTGGAAAAACAAAGAACCGATTTGAAACTAGGCTCTGGCTCCGAACCAGCACCAACTCTGCCTTGGTGGAAAAGGGGTATGTGTGCGCCTGTTCGTGAGTGGCAACCCCACGAAGAATATCTTTAGATCTGAGAGATGGATTATGGTGAGTTTGGGCTCTTTTTAATCGTGAGAGTCTGCTGTAAATATTGTTGTGCCATTTTTTAAGATCATGAAGTGCTTCAGGAAGTTATAGGTGAAAACGCAACGCCAGTGCTTCATCAGTAGCCTATATACTTGGCTACGTGCATCTGTGTTTTTTTTCTGTTAGAACCTATTTTTTTACAGTCTATTAGAACTCCATGAGGAATATCTTTAGATTTGATTGATGAGTTATATTGAGGCTCTTTTATATTTGGGCTCTTTTTAATCATTAGCTCCTGCTGTAAATAAAGATGTTGTATTTTTCACGATATGTTTCATGAAGATAAGAGCTAAAAGGCCAAGTCGTTTTTTGTCGAGTTTTTTGCATGGGCTTTATAAGTATGGCTCATAAGACTCTTCCATGATGTGAACGGGCAGTCTGTGTATGTAAGGATATCTACATTTGCGCCCATAATGACCATGAATGAATCTCAAATGTTTTAGTAACTCGTACCTACTTCCCACTGATATATTTGTATATATAAATTTGTCAAACATGTCACTTCTGTCGTTTAAGGTCTGTATTATTATTTTAAAGTCCTCTTTACAGTCATCCAGTTTTACTTTTAAAACATTTCGATACAAATTGCCCTCTAAATGGATAAAATCTGACCTGCCAGTAGTATGATTTCTTTTAACATCTGTCTATGATTTTCAACTGAAACACTATGCTTTACTATAAAATAGCTTATCACTTATGATACAGGCTCAGATAGCAGCTTTTAGCTGATTTTGAATGAGAGAAAGACTCTGAGAGGTATTCAGGACTGGTAATCTGCATTTTCATAAACTTGGAACATCAGACTTTATCTACTATCTTTTGACTCTATAGCCAGCTTGAGACTTTTCCAGAAATGACATGTGTTTTCAAAAAAACATATTTTATATATGTATATTTTATATTTATTATGGATCTGTCACCATTTTTAATGTTTTGAGCCATTCATTAAATAAAGGCTTTTTAACTTTTTTTCCACATATTTCGAGTGCCTTGGAGTTCTTAATTTAATTCATTAATTTAATTCATCCCATACAACCAAAGAGCACCGAGATTTTACACCCTGAAGCAGCACTTCTATTTGCATTCTTTGCTTTGATATTTTATATATATTTACAGTCATTGTCTGTAACTTTACATCAACCTGTATTTATCCATTCACTTATACAAAATATTATTATAGATCTTTTCCTTCAAAAGGAATTCAATAAGACTTCAATGACCTTATTTCGATCTCTTGTTGTATCTCAGACGAAAACTCTACATTATTTAGTCATATTGACTACACTGATCTACTTTCAAACCCACATTAAAGGTAGGGTAGGTCAGAATTGTCTAAAAAAACTTTTATTCAAATTTGTTTAAACTGTCTTTATATACCAATACATAATTAAAATGCAAGTACTCTGAAATAGAGAGTATAAAAAACTGACTGACTCTAGTGTATTTAATCTTCAATAAACACAGCTCATTAATTCCATTCACTCCCACCTAAAAACGGGTGCGCGACTGCGCGCACGTGGGCAGAGCCAATAATAGCGGCGGTAGTCATGGCGACGGAGAGTGACAGTCGCGCAAGCCAATCACTTGTTTCGTCCCGAATGGAATTAATGAGCAGTGTTTTTTGAAGATTAAAGGGTTAGTTCGCCCATTTAAGACATGAGGTTCTATGCAATCCTTACCAGCACTATAGTGCATAGGCTACACACGGACCCACTCTGTGGTAACCTCCCTGGTCAGAGTTCTGGCTGCTGGAAGTTTTTCAAGAAAGTAGTCCTGGTTAGTTTCCGGGGCCACAAAACTGTGCGTTTCTACGTGAAAAAATTATTTGCGTTTCAAAGCTTGATTAATTTACATCACAAAAAACACGCCGTACAAAATTCATATCTCAGTTTTAATCGCCACTATTTTATTTCCATTTCTATCAATCCGCGTGCGCTGCTGTCAACGTCAACAGTGCGCACGTTCCGATCAGTTGTTCAGATTGTGTTTACACAATCGATCGAATGACAAAGACGCAAAAAGTAGAAAACGAACAATGGTGCCAGTTTTGTGGCCCCGGAAACTAACCAGGACTACTTTCTTGAAAAACTTCCAGCAGCCAGAACTCTGACCAGGGAGGTTACCACAGAGTGGGTCCATGTGTATGCACTATAGTGCTGGTAAGGATTGCATACAACCTCATGTCATAAATGGGCGAACTAACCCTTTAAATACACTATAGTCACTCAATTTTTATACTCTCTTTTTCAAAGTACTTACATTTTAATTATGTATTGGTATATAAAGACAGTTTAAGCCAATTTGAAAAAAAGTTCTTTAGACAATTCTTACCTACACAACCTTTAACACCAGAAATTTCTGTCACTTTATAATTTTTTTTTTACATTGAGTGGGCATTTACAATTACGGGCTAAATGGCACCTGCGGACCACAATTAAAACACTATTTATCATCTGGTGGATTCGTGTCAGCCTCATCTACAGCAGCAGACACCTTGCCTACAGTTTGATCATTGTGAGCTTGCCAACGGCTCCAACTTACTGCACACCATTGAAGCAGTGTCTCCTAATCAGGAATGTAAACAAACACCGCCCCTGATAAGCAGTTCTCATTCTTTTGACAGTCTTAGTGATTCAGTCACAATGGCTGAATTAATATCATTGGCAGAACATTCATTTTCATAAGCTGTGTGGAAATACGCAACATATTCTAAGGGGGTTTCACAAAGTTTCTGTTTAACTTGAGTCACACTTGTCCAGGGAAATGAACCCCGACCCAGAATTTCCTTTCCTTTCTTTTTGTAATCACCGTAAGCAATACAATATTGTCAAGGCTAAAATTGTGAATTTTTCAGATTCATTCTTTGTTTGTAGCCAGTCAAGTTGCCAATTGGAATCAAACCCCTGACTACCCATTTTCTTAATAAATTCTGAGAATTTCTTTGAAGTGAGAGCTTCAGAGCAGAGATGCTTACAGCGCTTGATCTCTTCTGTAATAATAATAATAATTTGTTACATTTATAGAGTTTTTTTTCTGGGACCTCAAAGCGCTTCACATATGGAAGGGGGGAATCTCCTCAACCACCACCAATGTGCAGCATCCACCTGGATGATGCGACGGCAGCCATATTGCGCCAGAACGCCCACCACACACCAGCTTACTGGTGGAGAGGAGACAGTGATGAAGCCAATCAGTATATGGGGATGATTAGGAGGCCATGATGGATAGAGGCCATGGGGCAAATTTGGCCAGGATGCCGGTGTTATACCCCTACTCTTTTTTGAAGGACATTCTGGGATTTTTAATGACCACGGAGAGTCAAGACCTCGTTTAATGTCTCATCCGAAGGACAGTGCTCCTTGACAGTATAGTGTCCCAGTCACTACACTGGGGCATTAGGACCCACACAGACCACAGGGTGAGCACCTGGGTCCCTTTCTTGGGGCTCTCTCTTTACCTCCTCTTTTCTGTCTGTCTGTCTCTCTCTCTTTTACATATATGCTGGGTACAATTAATGGTATAAGTTATCATGTCATACATATTTTGTAACTATTTTAAGTCTAACCATAACCATATTTTGTCTTTAAACCTTTTAAATTACAAAGGATGTGCTAACTAGTTTTGATTTGGTATTGACTTTGAAGTGCTACCTATTGCAATACAATATTGTCTCTATAGCACGCTCTCCCACATATTAAGCTATTGTAACTGCGCTTATTTCCGTCGTTGGTATAAGTGGCAGTGGGTGTTAATAGACAAGATATGTACAGTTTTCTACCATCTTGCTGACAACGTTTCTTTAGTCATTCGGCAGTCTTGCAGCCTGAACCCCTGCAGGAAATCCACCCTTACAAGAGAAATTGTACAACTTACTGAAATTTATCATGTCTCATGTAATCATTTTTTCAGTATTCAGTGTTTGAACAAATCAGTCATGAAAAGTTTATAATTATTTATTTAATTAAATAATAATTATTTAATTAAAAGCACACACACACACACACACACACTTGTTCTCTACTAAGAAACTTACAGTATTTATAGAATTTTGTGAGTTCTCTATTTTAACACTGAAAATTGCAGTTCCTGAGATAGGGAACGAGTATTGCGTAGCTATACGCTGTGGGGAAACTCATTTCCTCAGATTTATTGAAGCTTAAAATGTAAAGCGCATTACAGCTGCACAGCTAGACAGTGAGAGACTGGCTCACTCATTGGCTGTGTGCAGCAACTGCATACATCCAATGGCGAAAGGCGAAAGGCGCCCCGCCATCGGGGCGTGGCAGAGCCTATAAAATAAGCCCGAATTCACCATTATAGCAGGTTTTAAATTGACTGAAGCAACAAACTTGCCATGTTACTACAGTGCGGCAGGCAACGCAATACTCGTTCTCTATCTCAGGGAACTGAGGTTACGATAGTAACCGAATAGTTCCCTTTCGAACGGTCACTTCGTATTGCGTAGCTATATGCAGTGGAGACGCCATGTAAAACGCTGCACCATAAGTAACTGGCTGAACATGAAACTCAGGACCTCTGAGTCCATGAAGCAAGCCAGAATACCATATATATGAATATATATGCGTAATATACTGATAAGACCAGACACCTTCGGGTCTAAATCAGATATATAATACTGCCACTGAGCTCATACCCCCAATAGCTTATCAATAGACCAGAACCCTCAGGTCTAATACATGCATACGGGGACCAAAACAGCCATGCTTGGGTTTCAGAGTGACTTTAGAGTCACCTATACCAAACTCCAAACAGGAGGGGCTCACGGAGAGCGCCTGCAAATCTCCCAATCGCTTGATAGTCGCCAGTGCCAACAGGAGAGCGGTCTTTAGCGAAAGCAGTTTGTGGTCAACCGACTGAAGCGGTTCAAATGGCGGACCTTTCATGGCCCTGAGGACCGTGGAGAGGTCCCACGGCGGTACAGAGGGAGGTTTGGGAGGATTCATCCTCATAGCTCCCTTCAGAAAACGTACGACCAAGTCATTCCTTCCCAGTGATTGGCCAGCCACCGGAGCACTTCACCGCGTAGAGGTGCCTGGTAGACGGGGCTCTAGCCTCAGAAATTGTGTTCAGAACCTTCTCGTGGAGATCCCGGGGTACCCGTTGATGAGCCACACGTGTAGTACAAGTCAGGACGGGGGTGCCAGATCGTCCCGTTCGCCTGTGTGAGGAGATCTTTCCTCAAGGGGACAGGCCATGGGACTTCGTCCACCATCTGAACCAGCTCTGGGAACCAAGGTCTGGTTTTCCAGAGAGGTGCCACCAGGAGGATTGGGCATCTGCTCTCCCCCACCCGTTTGATGACCTGGGGAATCATGGAAACGGGGGGAAACGCATACAGAGGGCAGCTGGGCCACGCATGGGCCAGTGCATCCCTGTCCTTCGAAAAGAACACTGCGCAGTAAGAGTTGTTTCTTGAGGCAAAACGATCGAATTTGGCCTCGCCGAACACACTCCAAATCAGACGAACCGTCTGAGGGGTTTAGAGACCACTCGCCTAGGGGAGTGTTGTCTCAAGAGAGCATGTCAGCACCCATATTCTGAATGCCCGGGATATGCGCTACTCTCAGAGAGCTCAAGGTGGGTTGTGCCCATTTAAGCAGATCTCTCGCCATGGAGTACAGATGACCAGACCTGAGACCGCCCTGGCGATTGATGTATGACACCACCGAAGTGTTGTCCGTGCGGACAGGTCCGACAGAAATGCTATCAGGGCCAAACAAACTGCTTCCAATTCTAGGCAGTTGATGTTTAAGCGACCAGAGGCCGGAGGCGGGCTTGCCCTCGTGCAACGCACCCCAACCTTGGTTGGAGGCATCTCTGAAGACCACTTTCCATCTGGATGCCACTCCCATGGTCACACCCTCTTGGTACTGTTGTGGCAAAACAATATTTAACAAACCCAGCATTCCCAGGCAAAGAGACGTCAAGATCCAAATTGTATTTAAAAGAAAATATACATTTATTCTTGCAAGAATAGTTCCCATTCTAGCCACACAGGCCAGCTGCAGGCTGGGGTGAAAAACCCCAGCCTTCACAGACAGTTTGCAGGCAGAGTGAGACCCAGATAGGTGCTTTACTCGTAGTCTTTATAATGTTCTCATCAAAGCATTCTTTAAACACCCACCCCAGGGGGCAGGAACTGAGGACCCCCCCCTGGTGGCCTCAACCCCTCCCTAGCCTGGGGTCTTCTCAGTGACACACACACACAGCTGTATCAACGTTACAACATAAAGCTCAAAATACAGAACACATGGCATTCATATATTATCATTGAGAAAACAAAATAAACAAAGAAAAGATTAAAATTGCTACTACACTTCTCCCTGTTTTTCATTCTCTGATAACTAAATAAATGCAACAATTTTAAGTCATTTCATCATATTTATACCTTTCATTTCAATCTTCCTTTTATCCCTTCCGTGACCATGTGACTAAAACCAAAATGTGAGACATTCAAAACTGACCAATCAGATAATTACAACTTCCCCCATTGTACTAATGTTTTGACAATTTCATCCCGCCAAAGTACACACATCTTAGGCCTACAGGCCCTTGATCAGTATCAGCAGCTCGTTGCCTTTACAGACTCCAAATGGTCATTACGGAAAGAGTTGGTGAAAAACAGTAAAGCAGATGTCTTTGTTCATTTCAAATATCTTGGATTATTTTCAATCCTACAATTCCCCATTGGTCCCCGTTGGCCACACACATGGAGTCCAAAGGTGACAAAGTCCATAAAGATATGCTTTCTGTTGTGTGCAGTTCCATCTTCAGACTTTTCGTCCAGGCTTGTTTCAATAACAGTTTGTCAGTGTTCAGTCTTTTGTTCACCATCCAGCCCTGCAGGAGTAGGCTCTATCAAATTGGGTTGCACCGTTATGCAAATCATCCATCGAATACTTCACATCTCCACAAGAACAGGCACTGAATCTTGGAACAAACGCTGGTTCCTCTTTCTGAGGAGGACACAGAATGTGAACTTGGGTTGCAGGGATCCTGTGATTAAAGAGCATCTAGCACAATGAACAGCAAAAGCAGACACATGTCATTTGTCATTGGTCAGAGGATTGATATGGTCAGATTGAAATTAGTCTCCGGCAAAAAGCCCTTAAATTGATGTACTTAAAAAAATATGGTCAAGGAATGATAAAAGAAGATCTTACAAGTTCTTACACTGTTTCAGGAAACACTCAAATAAATTTCATTACAAACAAAACAACAACTGCTAGTTTAAAACATCATTTCATGAAGAGTATCAGCAAAATATTCAGTGTAACCAAACACAGAGATTCAATTCAATTGATGTCCAAAAATATTGTTGCAAGTCCAATGGTCAAAATACAAATAAACAGAAACCCAATAAGTTTCAGAAATGTTTCAAAATCATTAATGAGAATACAAATAGTTATACTTCGGTTAAAATGAGAAATACTGACATACATTTTAAAATAACTTGGTGAGACAAATGATTACTTAAGTGATAAAGTAAATCCAAAGAAAAACAAAACAAACAATTACTGGATGCAATACACTGTTATTATTCAGTCTAGATCTAAAGACTTAATAAAAATCTTATGCATTACATATTTGTGAGGCAGAATCATCTGCAAATTTGCTGCATTTAGCTGTGGCTATGTGTAAATTCATCATGCTCCAAAACAAAAATGAGGAGGTTTTACAATTGTGATGCAAATTTGGTCCTGTTGTTTTGACAGGGAGCCAGCATGAAAATATGGGTATGAGATGGGTGTAATTGGCTCAAAATCTTCCCACACCAATGTTTTCGTTAAGAAGCATGATAAAAGTGCAAAGTACAGAGTTACTGAATCCTGTTGTGAGGAAAGCATTTTTCATGGTTAATGCAATTGTGAATCACATTGTAGCCATATTTTACTGGGCACAGTCTGTCCTGTATCAAAAAGTCTGCATCCTCTGTAAAGAAAAACAAATGTCAAGTAGTTAATTCTTTTTTTTTTGTTATGCTGCCGCATCTGTCCTGTTTCCTGTTGAAAACATTTCTTGTTATTAGCACATTTTACAGACAATACTTTCGTTAGGGAGAAGGATGGCGTGCGATGGCTTTCATCCAATCCCAAACCATTCCCTATTTTTATGCACAATTTTACTTGTGCATCAATTTAGCATAATTGTGTTTTGATTTACTAAACTAAACACTGTCCTGCAGCCATCTTTCTCTGCTTCTTGAACACAATATCATTTAAAGCCACAGTATTTATCAAAACTGAATACAATTGTCATTCTGTTTCCCCTCGTCTTTGGGCTTCACTGTCCCTGCATAAGATCAAAGGTATTTATTTATGGTCAAATGGCCCCGTCTTTTCCTGCCTGACAGGTTTCCCGTGCTTCAAGAAATGTTAATTGTTATCCCAGCAGCTACTGCATTTGTCCTGCTGAGTTTAAGCCTTTTACAAACATTCACACATACCCTGAAGAGAAACAAATACTTACTACAATTTCTAATAAAGTTAATATCTAAACAAAAGGTAGAAAATATGAATTTTCTACCACACACCACATTCTCATCTTCCTATTAATGTGTTTGAAAATGCAAATGGCCCTCAGTCAAAACCTCTCATAATGAGGGTGGGGGAACGGATTCCGACAGCTAGTTTTTTGCCGTCGGATTCTTTTCCCCCCCTCTCATTTTTCTTAGCAGTGAAGTTCAAATACTCAACAAACTTTTTTTTTTGCACTTGTCCCCTATAGCCTAGTGGTCTAAGCACTGACATTTAACACTTTTGGGATTTTGACGACCAGAGTTCAAGTCCCAGGTCATCGTTTTTTTTTTTTTTTTTCATACTTTTGGGATTTTGACGACAGGTCCTGGGTCATGTTTTTTTTTTTTTTTTTTTTTTTTTTTTCATACTTTCCTATCATGGTTAAAAGGCAAAAGATATTCTTCAAAAATGATGGCAGTTAAGCTCCATCCACAAAAAAATTGAATCAGCCTTTTTTTAAGCCACTTCATCAAAACCTCTCATAATGAGGGTGGGGGAACGGATTCCGACAGCTAGGTTTTTGCCGTCGGATTCTGTTCCCCCCCTCTCATTTTTCTTAGCAGTGAGGTTCAAATACTCAACAAACTTTAATTTTGCACTTGTCCCCTATAGCCTAGTGGTCTAAGCACTGACATTTAACACTTTTGGGATTTTGACGACAAGAGTTCAAGTCCCGGGTCATCGTTTTTTTTTGTTTTTTTTCATACTTTTGGGATTTTGACGACAGGTCCCGGGTCATCGTTTTTTTTTTTTTTTTTTTTTTTTCATACTTTCCTATCATGGTTAAAAGGCAAAAGATATTCTTCAAAATGATGGCAGTTAAGCTCCATCCACAAAAAAATTGAATCAGCCTTTTTTTAAGCCACTTCATCAAAACCTCTCATAATGAGGGTGGGGGAACGGATTCCGACAGCTAGTTTTTTGCTGTCGGATTCTGTTCCCCCCCTCTCATTTTTCTTAGCAGTGAGGTTCAAATACTCAACAAACTTTTGTTATACACTTGTCCCCTATAGCCTAGTGGTCTAAGCACTGACATTTAACACTTTTGGGATTTTGACGACCAGAGTTGAAGTCCCGGGTCATCGTTTTTTTTGGGGTTTTTTTTCATACTTTTGGGATTTTGACGACAGGTCCCCGGGTCACCGTTTTTTTTTTTTTTCATACTTTCCTATCATGGTTAAAAGGCAAAAGATATTCTTCAAAATGATGGCAGTTAAGCTCCATCCACAAAAAAATTGAATTGAAAATTGAATTTAAGCCACTTCATCAAAACCTCTCATAATGAGGGTGGGGGAACGGATTCCGACAGCTAGTTTTTTTTCCGTTGGATTCTGTAGCTTTCACTACCTAATACCTTAACTCACTCTTATCAAGACATAAACTGCAGTCATCAAACACACACACACACTTAACCATTTTCAAAAACATGTCTATTAATTTGTTTTTTTCAAAAGTCAGCTGTGTTGTTATTTATTTTATTATTTGCTTCAGCTTTCTTTAGCTGACCATAACAGAAAGAAAGACAAAAATAACCTTCCTTACTCTGCTCAACAAGTCTCTGTATTTAGGATTGGCACTTTTGCAATTTCCAAAACTTTCTAACTTCTAACTTCATCTATCATCTTGTTAACTCTAGCCTAGTTATCTTTTCTATAAATTACATGCATTTTCAATTCAAGCATGATTTTTATAGGTTCTTTTGCCCATATAGGGAATTAAGACATTATAAATTTCTACTCAGACTGAGTGTCTGTTGCACTGAAACTGTTTCAGCCCACATCAGATTCAGATAATCAAATTGTTTTCAACCAAATCATAAGCTTATCTTTTAAAATGAACACATCATCTTTTCTTTCATGGTCAACACGAACAAGCTTTTGTTTAATCAAATGCCTTTTACACATTTTACATTTAGCAGCTGTTACTTCCCTCAACACTGCTTCTATTTTGCCTATTTGATCTTTAGAAATCAAATAATTATTATTCTCAATTCCATAGGATAATATCTGACTTCCATATTTTCTCTTCTATGAGTTTATCAATCTGCAATTATAGGATCATCTAAAACATTTTGCAACTCATTTAATCTTCTTCAGATCTCTCTGTAAATTTCCGTCACCCAGATCAAGCTGTTTTTTACACATAAAAGACCTTCTAAACCCCCCAGGGGGAGTTTGAGCTTTACTGTCTTCATGACCCTTGAGTTCAAAGGCTAAATAACCCATCTGTCTTCCTAAGGACAATGGTCTTTTTCTTTACAAGATAACCACACTAAAGAGTTCAAAAGGTGAAACAGTTTCACTGTTTGAGTTTCATACTGTTTGGTCACTATTAACTTCCGAATCCTAGGTATAACCAAAAGCCTCAAATTTAGCCTCAAAAAATATTATACATTTCTACAATTCAATGTTAGGCTGCATATATTAGATCAGCCGGAACCGGTAACACTTCCCATAAATCCTGATATACTCATTACATCATAAGAAGAATGGCGTCTACACTAATATTAGTCTCTCTGTTTATCCCGAGGTTTATCGCAGGACGTCACGTGCGCCTTGACACGACAACGCAGTCCTGAAGTGTCAACTAGTTTCTCCCCTGTGAAGACCTCCTTCCCTTTCCTTTACCTCTGTACAGATAGAAAGTTGTCAAAATATTTCCGGTTCGCATTGGACCGGAAGCGGAAAACTAATTCTGTATTATGAATTTTTAAGGCCAGACAGGTTTGTTGAGGTCAATTTGTAGAGAAAGGCTACACACCTGCACACATGTGCATACCTATAGACTAAACACATAATACGCATCTGCACACCATCGGCATTTTCACATATTTGCGTTTTTGAAGTTTGCGCGGAGATGATAATTTTTTTAAATAACTTTTTCAAAATAATTCCAACACCTCCACCTTGGAACCTATTTCAAGGGGTTTGCGTTCTCGAGCCACCAGGCACTGTTATCGTTCGAATGAGTGGCCGGAGCGCATTAAGGGTTTTCTGTTAGAACGGTGTCGTGTAAGTGGCCCCTAAGTTAATAACTAATGATCTTTGCAACTGAAGGTGAATCAATCAAAACTAACTTTAGCTGGACAATAACTTTATTCTAAAACTGCTGTAAAGCCAAAACAATCTGTTACTTTAATTTACTATTATCACTATAAAGCTGCTTTGAAACAATCTACAGTATATTGTTAAAAGCGCTATATAAATGAAGGTGACTTTACTTGACTATAAACTGCATAAAATCACATGCTGGTAACATATAAGTAAACATTTTAACCTTTATTGTATTTTTTTTTTTTTTTTTTTTCATTAGATGCATTAGATTACTAAATTAAATTGAAACCCAATATCGGTACTTACATTTACAAGTGTAATCTGGCATTTTTCGTAAAAAACAAATCTGTCGTCTCCAGTGCGCAATGAATTCTGGGGTAGGCAAGGCTGCGAAGGATCCATCTGATGTATCTTGCATTTCACGAGAAAAGAAGGACGCATTTGCAGGTCGGATTTTGAAGGAGCCTTCGAAGGACCTTCGAATTGGGACAGCCTTCACCGCGCCACGATAAGAAAACATAGAATTTCCTACCATTGCTATGCTGACGATACAGTTTTATCTACCCGCTAAAACTGACAGCTTTTATCCTTTGGACGTGCTCTGGAACTGTTTTGAGGAGATAAAATGTTGGATGGCTAATAATTTTTTGCAATTAAATGAAGGCAAAAGCGAAATTTTTATTTTAGGCCCCTCCAGGTCTTCATCTCTTTTTAATTTAGATTCTATTGCCGCCAGTGTTCAAGGAATCTTGGGGTTACATTTGATTTGTCACTAAATTTTGAGAAACAAATCAGCACAGTGGTAAAGGGCAGTTTCTTTCATTTGAGATCAGTTGCGAAAATATAACAGTTTCTATCTGCGAAAGGTTTGTAGACCCTAATCCACGCTCTCATAACATCACGTCTGGACTACTGTAATTCCCTGTACTGTGGCCTGCCTCAAACTGCGATCTCTCGCCTGAGAATTGCGCTACAGCGAGACGCTACAGCGAGACTTCTTACCGGCACAAAAAAAGAGAGAACACATTTCTCCCCATTTTAGCGACTTTACATTGGCTTCCTGTAAAGTTCAGAATTAATTTTAAAATTGCTGTTTTTGTGTACAAGGCTTTATCTGGCGTTGCACCTAAATACTAGCCTGGTAATACCAAACTCTGCTACTTCGCTTTGCTTCATAGACAGAGTCTGGCATGGCATCATTGAAAAGTGTTTTCTTTATCGCGGGGGGGCGCTCGTCTGAAGTATAAAATCATTGGTTACCCGTAAGCCAATCACATAACGTTTGGTTATGCGCCAGCTCAGCAGCATCGAACTGCCACTGTAAACACATTATAAATAATGCGAAAACGAAACCATCGAGAGAAATACCGGAGTGAACATGGCTGTCAACGACTTTTGTAGATTATGTGATGTAAATATACGCATCCACGGCACAATCGGGGCCTCTATTATTAAACTATTATTTGACAGTAAAGAGAAACATGAACATATTTGCAGCCAACTGTCAAAGTTAGGATTAGTTCTGTCTAACACAGCTCTTTGTTCATTTCGAGTCTGTCGAAAATGCTGCAACTTAATTGCAAGATTACAGCATGACATGGCAATATTTACGAACTGGAAAAAAAAGGAGACACTGACCTGTCAAAAGGGTGCCAGTTCGAGCTCGACAGATAAAAGAGACCTAGATATCACATATCGACATCACCTCCATTCGAAATGTTTACCAAACACTCTTCTTGTTCCTTCCTTTAGTTTGGAAATGCCGGGAATATTCTCCACAACAGAGCGAATTGCATCCCTTGTCTCCATATCCGCGGTCGTTTTCGATTTCCCCAATCTCAAACTAGGCGCTTAGCGTCTACGTCACGGCTCTCAGCCCGCCCTCTGTTCGTTGATTGGCCGGCTGTTTTCAGGCCGGAGGAAAACTGAGAGACATGTCGATGTCTCAGACTAAGTAGGCCTACAGAAGCGAAAGGAAATTGAGCGGAAGTACGAAGTCTGACGTAGTCAGGCTACCTAAATACATTTGTGACCTTCAGATTCCGTACTCTCGCCAAAGAACTTAGATCTTATAATCGGCTTTTCTTAACTGTCCCAAGTTTCCGCAGTCAAACTAAGGGCGGTCAAGCCTTCTCTTCTGCAGCACCTAAACTTTGGAATAATCTGCCCTTAAATGTGAGGCCTGCTCCTTCATTAGACAGGAATTTTGTAATGTCTTCTCTACACAAGACTCATCTTGACTGAAGTGAAAAAAATCTTTCCCAATCACTACAATTTGTTTGCCAGCTGCCACACCAACTTGTCAGTGCAGTAGTGATGTAAATTTACAAGCATGATGAAGGCTCACGGTGCAAAATCTGTATTATTGGCAAACACCAACAGAGTGAGAAATTAAAAACCAGACATTTTTTTAATAGCATCTGACCACTAAGTATTGGACACGACCACCCCCATTAAACAACAACATCTAGATCAAGACCCAGTAAAAACTCTCTTTATTAGATATTCAAATTGTATCCATTCAATATGCATTGCTTTTTGGAACAAGCACAGAACACCGAGACGAAGGTGGGAAGGTGCTGACTGAGCAGATGTGAATGTGAATAACTACTAATGAGGGTAAATAAATTCAATCTTTCGAATATGAACAGATCACAGTAAACCACATACTGTACAATGTACATCATAACCACACCTAATACCTTTACAATCTTGTCAATCATTGACAAAACACATAAATGCCTCTTTCGGAATCAAACACGCTGATATCAAACCAAGACCACCATATAAGCTTGATGAGTGAGACGACATGCAAAGAAGCAAAGTCTAGATGTTTAGTGTCTTCAGAACATGATCACACACACAAACTTCCATCCAGCTCAAACACAAAGCTTTTCAGATTGTTTTCTTCACTTTGAGGGGAAGAAAGACTTCATAGAAATCTAGCAGTCACAAATAAAATCAGTTATTTTAAGAAATGCCTTATTCAGGATTGTGTTCAAATTAAACAATATACAACACACAGAACTAGGGCCTAAAAAAGAATAATACATATTTCTGCACAGTAACATCAGAACAAGACAGACCGAGATGTAAATCTAGGTATTACAAAAAAAAAAAAAAACTAAATAGTAAGAAACCAGGTAAATTCAGTGTTCAGGAGTGCTTGAGTATTTGTTCATGCATAATTGAGTGTGACTTTGCATTTGTGGAGAAGATGAGGCGTCTAGCTTAGGAGCTCCAAGTATGTGACAGGCACTTTGCCTTTCTGGTTGCCTCGCTCTCCAATAAGCCAGTCCGGGTCCATTCCGGGCACCGTGTACACTGTAATCAGCTACGGAAGAACAGAAAGAAACAGAGAAAGAAAAATCAAGACGACAATTTGCTATGGGCTGACTGTGTGCAAGGGCCACAGTCCTCCAGAAGCATTCAGACGTGTGTTAACAAATAACATTTGCAAACAAACACCCCTTTGACGTCTTTTGAGGATTGAGTTTCATAGTCGTACATGCAGGTTCAGATGGATCAGTGAGGCTGAATCATAAGAAACTGTCTGCCAGCCTTACATGAGGGAACAAAATAGATTGATCATTCCTTACAGGGTTTAAAATTACAACCTTTACACTGTAAAAAAAAAAAGAAAAGAAAAAGAAATCTGTGAAATGTACGGTAAAGAGGTTGCCAGAACTTCACCGTAAAAAATACCAACCTACTAAAGTACTAAAATGCATTTTACCTTTATAATAAGGAACCATTAAAAAACACAGGGAATGTCAATTTATGTTTGTTTGTTTTCCACTGTAAATTATGAGATGGCTGGTTGATTTTCACTTCCAAAAACTGTAAAATTAAACCATACAAGAAATATATCAATATAGCACAGGTCATTTCTAGGCTTGATTACGCCAATGCTCTTTTGGCTGGACCTCCATAATGTGCAAGCAAACCTCTACAAATGATTCAGAACACTGCAGCACGTCTTGTCTTCAACGATCCCAAAAGTGCCCATGTCACACCTCTCTTTTAACCCTTTTCCACCAGCAAGAACCAGGTGCTGGTTCAGAGCTAGAGCTAGAGCCGGTTCCGGAGTTGGTTTCTACTGACGGGTCTTCTAAGAACCGGTTTGCCTTTCCACAGGCTAGAGAGCCACAACAGAGCCAGATCTTACGTCACTTAAGTATACATCTCATGTTGCCCAGCAAAGCTAGTGCGGCAGCGCCAAACACAAAACACACCAGGCTTGTTCGAGATGGTTCGGCTTCTCGCAGACCGATCGCCGCATGACATCAAAGCACTGCGAAAGCAATCCAAAAGCACAAGGAGTCGTATGCTCTCCAAACACTCCCGGAGCTCTGATCCGTCCGCGCCGCTCCGATGCATCTCGAACAAGTCTTACATCAACAATGGCGATATTGCGTTACTATTCATGCTCATGGCTTTGCGAACCTACATCGGCATCCAAACACGGCGAACGCGTTTGTGCAGCTCGCCGTAACTTGCATAGACGGAGAATACAATCGAGCTGCTATTAGCTCGATTAGCAGCTATTTAAAAAATGGCGGTCACAAGTTTATTTTCGTCTTGTTGGTCATGGTAACCCCGCCCCCAGCCCCTGACGCAAGCGGTTTTTACTTCTAGCCCAGCAATGTTTTGGTGCTACTTAAGAACCACTTTTATTGGTTCGGAGCTGGTGCTTTTGGTGGTCGAAAAACAAAGAACCCCTTTTACCCCTTTTCCACCAAGGCAGAGCTGAGCATCAATAGTAACGCAACGACCGCCATTGTTGATGTAAGGCTTGTTCGGGATGCATCGGAGCGGCACGGACCGATCAGAGCTCCGGTAGTGTTTGGAGAGCATACGACTCCTTGTGCTTTTGGATCGCTTTCGCAGTGCTTTGATGTCATGCGGCGATCGGTCCTGCGAGAAGCCGAACCATCTCGAACAAGCCTGGTGTGTTTTTGTTTGCCGCTGCCACGCTAGCGTTGCTGGGCAACATGAGATGTATACAGTGACGTAAGATCTGGCTCTGTTGTGGCTCTCTAGCCTGTGGGAAGACAAACCGGTTCTTAGAAGACCCGTCAGTAGAACCAACTCCGAACCGGCAATAGCTCTAGCTCTAAAACCAGCACCTGGTTCTTGCTGGTGGAAAAGGGGCATTTGTCTCTCTTGCACTTGCTGCTCGCATCAAGTTCAAGGCATTGACGCTTGCTTTCAGATCTACCACAGGCTCAGCACCCTCCTACTTCCATTCGTTCTTACGAGTCTACATCCCATGGACTACATCCCAGTCCTCCATGGAGTTCGACCACTCCTCCACATCAGATACTGCCAATGACATAGTGTCCTTCTTGGAACCCTGAAAAGAGACCAAACCACTCGCACTAAACAAGGGAACTGGTCTTTGCAGGAGAAGAGCATCAGGGAATGGGGAGAGTGATGCATTCAGAGATGCTCTGCTGTTAACTCCTCTCAAGCTCCTGAATCAATCTAGCCTAATAGCTGCAGGGGGAGAAGTGCCGTTCTCAGCTGCGATTGTTAATCTGCTGCTAGGGCTCTTCTAGTCTCAGCCTCAGAAGTCACGCCCATGGGACCGTAGGCTGAACGTCATGCATATGGCACACTTATCTGGAAACACTTCAGGAGTTTCGAAATCATCATCAGGATGTTCGGGAGTTCAGATCTTCCACAGGCGTACACATGTTACAAATGTCTGTGCCAGAACCCATCAAGCGCCTCTATTTTTTGCGCAGACTTGGGTCTGTAAAAATATTATGTTAATCTTTTATAGAGCAACAATAGAGTCCATTCTTCGGTATGGTATCACCAGCTGGTTTGGAAATTTGACAGTTAAATCAAAAACTCAGATTTTTAATCTGGTCAGGACGGCAGGTAAAATTATGGGTACACCAGCACCCCCTCAACCCGCAGGAGCTTTTTGACCAGACAACAATCAGGCAGGCTAAGACCATTATATCTGATAACTCTCATGTGTTGTTTTCAGAGTTTGAGCTTTCGAACTCAGGAAAGAGGTACAGGGTTCCTCTGTGCAAATACAACAGGTATAAGCGCTCATTTGTTCCTCTCTCAATTAAGCTTATAAATCAGCAGCGATGAACGTCCGATCATGAATTTATTAATGTACTGTAGATCTGTGATTGAATGTTATGTATGGACATGATATTATATCACTTTTTGCACAAACAGATTTTAGAAAAAGGTGGATTGCAATTTGCACAGCTCTCTGAGTAGCTTTAATGTTTCATGTACTTTTTGTCTTTTAAACCGTTTTAATCCTGTATCTGTGTTTTGTCTGTTTTAATTGTTCTGTAGCAATTTTTCCTTGCATCCAAAACAAATTTCTCCTTGGGGAGACAAATAAAGATACTTTGACTTTGAGGTTGATGTTCTGCCATCAGAAGGTCTGGCTACGCGAGACTAAGGCTCTTCCACAGCGAGCAAGAAGGAGATGATCTTTGCGCTGAAGGAGAAAGATTCTGACGATATGGCATTCAGCACCGACTTATATAGGCAGGTGGCCTATAATTAAAAATTAAAATTAAATGGCTAGACAGATTCCATTCAAACAAATACTCACTACATTACATATTAAACTTACTAAAAATCACTCATACTGATATGTGACCCTGGACCACAAAACCAGTCACATGGGTACATTTTTTGCTTTCAATTGCTTTCCATTGATGTATGGTTTGTTAGAATAGGATAATATTTGACCGAGATACAACTATTTGAAAATCTGGAATCTAAGGGTGCAAAAAAAAAAAATTGAAACATTGAGAGAAATCGCCTTTAAAGTTGTCCATTTATGTTCGCAATTGTGCTGCATTCACTTACAAAAATAAATGTTGTATATATTTATGGTAGGAAATTTACCAAAATATCTTCATGGAACATGATCTTAATATCCTAATGATTTTTGGCATTAAAAAAAAAAAAACGTACATTGACCCATACAATGCATTGTTGGCTATTGCCACAAATATACCCTTGCTACTTGTGACTGGTTTTGTGATTCAGGGTCACATATAATGAATGTTATTGACTTAAGGAGGGAAAACCGATTTCGATCATGCCCTACCTCATCAGAGAGAAGGGAAAGTTCACTTGTATCTGCAGCATCATAGTCATACAGCACTTTGGCCTTGCGAGTGCCAGTGGCGGGAGGCTTCACCTCCTCAATCTTCAGGGTGCTGGACTCAAGGGCATTGGAGGGGTTTGGGGGACGACTAGGTGAAGAAGCCCCAGGTAGAGTTGCAGTGGAAAGGGGAGACGGGCCTGTCGACACCCCTGATGTAGAGGCATTCACAGCAAAGGCATTGGGAAACCTGAAAGCACAGATTCAAAATCAGATTTCATTTACGCTCTTAAAACACATACATAGAGTGCATCACATATGGTAAATACAGATTTTAAAAAAGATTACCCACAGTCTTATGAGTTTGGAATGACATGAGGGTGAGTAAATGATGACAGAATTGTCATTTTTGAAAGAACTATCCCTTTAAATTTAGTCTAATAATACCCTTTAAACTCTCTTCCTTTTTCAGCGTGATGAAAAAAAATTACTCACGTATCTCCGTTTGCACTGAGAACAGAGAAAAGAAAAAGCAGAAAAAACAGTTGATTTCAAGAAGTCTTGTGATTTTATTTACTAGAAACCAGTTGCTAAAAAGGGAATGTGTGGGATAAACCCTGCGTTACCAATACTTGGTTTTGTCACATCTATCCATATCAAGAATAGACTAATGTGAACTAAAGTAAACCTTCCAAACTGTTTGTTGTTTGCAGTGATTAACTGAAGTTCTCACCTGCTCAGCTCTTTCTGAAGGTCCTGCATGTGCTTCTGACACTGTATGTAATAAGCAGCCTGTGCCTCCACAAATTCATGCAGACAACGCAAGTGGTTCACCTGCAATAGAAAATCTATTTGAAATAGTCTCTTTCCTTATGTCCTTAATTGAAAGACATTAAAAGTTTGGGGTAAGATTTTTTTAAAAATGTTTTTGTCTCTTATGCTCACCAAGGCTGCAATTATTTGATAAAAAATACAGTTAAAAAACGTAATAATATTACTATTTAAAATAACCATTTACTATTTGAATATATTTTAAAATGTAAATAAAATTAATTATATTAAATCATTCTAAAATGCTGATTTAGTGCTCAAGAAAAATGTATTATTATCGATGTTCAAAACAGCTGTGGTTAATATTTTTTGTGGAGACTCCGATACATTTTTTTTTTTCAGTATTCTTTGATGTAAATCTTTAGTAACATTTTGTCTTTACTGTCACTTTTGATCAATTTAATGCATCCTTGCTGAATAAAAGTATTAATAATAATCCTTAGGAAAACAATAGGGACTTCGCCCTTTCAGGGCTTGGGTCCTAATGAAAGACCCCAAACTTTTAAATGGCATTGTAAACTATTGTAAAGGTTTGGCAACTTGTCCATTAAAATTAGGTCAAGACAACATATTCTTTATAAGGAATATGAGCTGATGCCCTCGGGTAGGAGATATAGGGTACCATCCAGTTGAAAAAGGTATTCTCTCTAATTCCAACATCATTTAAATGATTGAACAATGCGTCATTATTGGTGGGTGGCTGAGGGTAGATGTGCAATGAGTTATTGAGGTATTGTGTATTATTACGCGGCTCTGTGGAATACTTGATTCTGATTGGTCCAATCGCGCCATCCAGCGGTATGTTATTCCCAGATAACAACCTCTGAAAACAGATAACGCAGGCTCATCCGGGTCATTGAAGTCAGCAGCGTTATACGCTTGCTAGGAACATTTTTTTCTTCATGGACGTTTTGCATTTGGTGAGCTAATAAAATATTAAAACTCTGTCAAATCAATATTTTGTGTACAGTTATTTAATTATGCCATCCAGTATCGTGGACTCGCTCTCTCTTGTTTCATACAAACACCGCTGCTGCCATTTTGTAACATTGTTGGATTATAAGATACAAACAAGTATGATTTTAAAACATTTTAATCTGAAATCAATATATCTTATCTCCATTAGTATTTATGTGGTGAAATGCTGTGAAATAATTGGCATGACTATACCGTACAGTATCTCTTAAATGTCGGGGTTCTCATCACCCTGTCGGGGGTTTATTTTGAGAGAACACCCGGCTGGATGTACATTATCCCTTACATATCTTAGGTGTACTGTAGATATAGTCTAATATTAGAATTGTGAAATGACTGATGTATGCCATTTGGAAATATTATGTTTGTGTTGTATGGATGAAGTGTGACTGTATGGTGGATTGTTCTGCTCTCTCGATTGCCTAACTAACTAACACTGCCATTGCAATTTATTCTGTTTGCGCAATGTTTAAAATGAACAGTAGTGTGAGTGAGAGAAGCGCAGATACTCACATGTGTGCTGCTGATGCCCTCCAGCAGGAGGCGTGTCACCTCTGCCTGCCTGTCAAACTCAGTCTGAGCCACACGCAGCTCATGCTCTGCCTGGTGGAGCCACAAACACACACAAACAAACATAAAAAGGAAAAAAATTAAATAATCACAGGACACATTATCCACTTACATCACCTACCGGTACTCTGTCTAGCCAACTTGGATTTGTTTTTTAATTGTTTCTTTTAGCCAATAAAGTTCTTCCTGTCCAGACAACTAACCTCTTGTTTTTCTTTCTTTCTTGTTTTATAGAAAAAAGTACTCACAATCACTTTTGATTTGACATAATTTCATCTTTTTATGAATCTTTAAAAATATTATTTTTGCGCTTTTTGCCACTTTTTGAAAGAGGAAATGGGAAACGGAATGAGCGCAGTCAGCACACAACACAGGGCACACTTCTGAACTACAACCCACATCTCTTGCATGACACAACATCTGCTCGCCATGTGCTCTAACTGCTCACCACTCCTTCACTTAACACCATTCATGAATTCTTGGTGATTGTAATGCAATTAGGAAGAACATGAAACATGCACCTAGTAGAAAATTGAATTGTTTATAGCAAATGAGCTTTGATTACAGGTATATATGATGGTCAGGCGAATAATGTAATTTCTATGTTTCATGTAATATCAATTGTAAATATTCTAAAATCCCATTTACAATAAAGATGAAAGCAACATTTCTTGCTAACCCAGCAATGTTTTAGAGGGAGGAGGAGGGTTGAATTACGCATCTGCTGTAAGAAAAAATTCTCTTTTGGCAAAAGGTAGCATAACAAATACAAATGTATCCACTCATAATCATAAAATCATGATCATGTTGCCTTGACCAATTTTTAATCTTCTTCACATTTTTACAGAGCACATTATTATTGCTACTACTTTATATTTCTATATCTTATAATCAATAATGATTTAAGACTTTGCTGAATATAGAGATGTATAAGAAAATACATTTTTTTCTTCTTAAAGAAATACAGATGTATAGATTTGTGTACAGATGGAAATATATGCAGAAGACTATCATTATACACATATACGAAAATGAATTACATAAATTAATTTGCAGTGAATTATTGCTCCCTGAGAACTAAAGCGAACAAAGACATGTCTAAAAACAGACAATCTTCAGATACCAATACTCACTTTATCAACTTCCTCACTCCAGAGCTGGAACATGCAGCATAACAACAAGAGAAGAACATGATAACAACCTTTACAAATATAGACCCACTGGGAAAAAAATACTGACTAAAATTCATAGGTTAAATTTAAGTAACATCAAAAAAGAGACAGTATAATGTAATCAGACATTTTTAAATAAAAGTGAACGAATAAAAGCAATGTA
>JARPMJ010007301.1:0-44114 GCA_033366665.1 Phoxinus dragarum | reverse complement strand
AAATCTTTCTTTTTTTCCCCAAAAACAAAGCACCCGCATCGCTTCATACATTTGGTTAAACCACTGGACTTATGGAAGTAAAATCATGCCAAAGGTTTTTCAATTAAAAAAGTATAAAAAAAATATGCGTTGCATTAACCATGCTTGCATTTTAATGCATTGCATTTTTATGGGCTGAAATTCAACATGGTTGTATATTTAAGCTGTGAATATTTCAATTCAAAACATTTCAAACACATTTTCATTAATAAAAATTAAATAATCCATATTCACCTTTCACTTCCAAAATATTCAAACTGTTTAAAAATACAACCTATAATATTCAACAGGCAATTTTTGGTCCACTTTATTTCGTTTTACAAATTTGTTTCCACAAATTCAATGGTTCAAATTCGACAGTAAATTCAACATTGACATCCAGGAACTGCAGTAACTGCAAGCGCGTGTTGTTGACGAAGACCAGAGCAAAAGTTAAGAGCAAGCCATTCATTCATTCATAAAAACTGATTATAGAAATGTAAGTTTATTTGTGATTATTGTGAGGGCTGCTTTTATGTTTAATTCAGTGTCTTCACGGTCCCTGTGTAGCCTACATGCATCTTTCTCTACCGCAAACGAGATTATAATGTTATTCCCGCGATGCTGATGTACAGAACAAATGTTTATAGGTTGAACAAATACAACCTATAATTGAATATTATAGGTTGTATTTTTAAAACAGTTTGAAATGTTTTGAATTTAAATATTCACAGCTTAAATATACAATTTGCCCCCCCACCACAAATTGCTTTCTAATCTGAGGGAAACACTGTAAGTAAATGGTGCCATTGAAGAAAATAAGTCCGTCTGTGCAGTTTCTCTCCAGCCTAATAATAGCATGTCAAGTACCTTGACACAACTCCAACATCACCCTCATCATGTGATGCAATACAAAGTAATTGTAATCAATGTAAATGGTAATGTGTTTTCTTCTTTAATTTCAGGGCTCCAACTGGGATTCTAGGTCTCCAAGGTCAGGGCATGCAAGAGGTCATAGACCTTTGTCAAGTTAGATTTCTAAGAAGTTTCTTTTCATTTCTGTTTTAAATGTTAATGCAAATGTTGAATTAAATTTTGTATTGTTCAATGTTATATTTTATTTCAATATTGCCATAGTGTTTTTTATTGCTCTTTAGAACGTGGTAATAAGCGTCAGTTATTTGCACGGCTTCAAAGTAGTTCCATTTTTTGACCGTATTGTGTCAATTTGCATTATTGTTCCATCATAGAAACCAGTCATGCGGAACTAGTGAATGAACTAGTAACAGTTTGCTCTGTAACTTTACAAAACTTGTAATGAATTAGCCTCGTTTTGTAAAATTTGCTTCAGTCGTAAATTAAAAAAATGTAGCAACCGTAGAATAAGCAGGATAATGGACTTCAATCACGCCATTAGACTATCCAAAGTTAACACACTCCGCTGCGCGTCGTGGCCACATTACAATCTAGAACGTGCGTTAACTTTGGATAGTCTAATGGCCTGTTGTCCAATGTCCATTATTCCTTACTTATGTTGTACCTGTTTTGTCATTCCTGTTCACCAAATGTTTTAAATAAATAACTTTTAACAATTTTCTTATTGTCTGCAGTTGATTGCAATATTTTAGAATATGGGTGATTCTTTTAAGGATGGCTAATATTAAATCACAGTGATACAGTATTTAAATTGTACGGTAAGAAACTGAATTTACAGTGATTAACTTTTACCTATTGTTAATAGTACTGTATTGCATACAATACATAAGTGATTAACTGTTTTTTTTGTACAGTAAATAAACAGCACTGTAAATGCAATTGAAATCACAGTATTAAATCATTTTTTTCTTCTACAGTAAAACAATCAATACTGTAAATACAACTAAAATCACAGTGTTTAATTGTTTTTTTTATTTTACAGTGAATACACAAAATACTGTAAATGGAAGTACAGTACCCTTACTGTAAAACATATTCACAGTAACTTACTGGCAACAATTAGCCAGTAAGTTACTGTAAATACAACTAAAATCACAGTATTTAATTGTTTTTGATTTCACAGTGTATACAGAAAATACTGTAAATGAAAATACAGTACCTTTACTGTAAAAAGTATTCACAGTAACTTACTGGCTAATTGTTGCCAGTAAGTTACTGTAAATTTTACGGTAATTTTTTTACAGTGTATGTGTGAGACAGAGACTGTTTGTGTGTCAGAGAGATAATGTTGAGAGAATAGGGTCGTAATGGGGTCTCTATTCTCAGTCTTTGAAGGTAACGATATGCTGTTACAGCATCAGAGGGTGAAGAGGAAGCAAAGGCTATAATCACTACAATTACCAACCGCTCTCACCTAGACCAGCACTCCTCAGCTCTCACTTTAATACAGTCACTCACTCACACTTATGAGTGATGAAATAACTCTCTCTCTCTGTCTTGTCATTCTGAAACACTCTTTACACACAATTTTAAACTAAAATGTGCCCGTTTCATGAGTTCACATCTTGTGAGACTGGCGTTTAGCAAAATAGAGGTTGTCTTGCTTATTAAAAAGACCTGCAGAAATTGATAATGGGGGAACTGATATAAGAAACAAAGACTTAAAAAAAAGAGTTGCCGCATCATAACATCCCTCTGACAGCTAAGTGCCAACTCTATAACCTACTGTCTCATATTTGATATGGAAATTTATAAGGCCTCCAAAATAACAACATGACCAAAACTAAACTTTTAGTATAAAAACGTGAGTATCAAATATAACATATTTTAGGCTTTCGAGGAATGTTTGTTTGAACATCTCTCAATCATCAATTTCAATATATGCCTATTAAATATCTAGAAATTATTCTTAATTTATATATACAGTAAACAGCCTCTCCAATCGGATGTGTGATGGAGGCAACGAATGGAATTGGAATAGAAACTATCTATAATTTAAATAATAATATAGTAATATATTGTGTTTTGTGATGTTTCAGATTAGCTAGTTACATTTTCCATGGAACATAATAAAAGTATAACTATATTTATATATAAATATAAATTATGTTGAATATAAAAAATTAAGGTTTTTATTCCCTCAGATGAAGCAGAAACCGTTGCACAGATGAATTATAGTTACAATCTAAAAACACACAGACAGTGGTGACTTGAGTAGACAGTCGCATCGATCTTCAGTCTGTTGGTATTTCTGGAAGATTTCATCGCATCTGAAGGGAAAGCGCAGTTTGATGGGCGAATGACAGATGATGTTTGAATTGGATTGAGTATGACATGCTTTCATGGAGATGCGGTTCTGTGCAATATATGAATAACTGGTTCGCATGAGCTCTGCTGAAGGTGTTCCGTGAATTGAAACCAAGTAAATTACTGTAAGTAACAAAAGCAAGCAAATCCATATGCATTTAACTTGCAATTTACATTTTTCACCTTAATTATAATTAAGGTGAAAATCATATGCTGTTCTTTTAACCACTTGGGTCCCGTTTCAGATTTTATTTAATCTACATTACTGTCAAGAAAAACATGCAGGAAAAGGCATAGTTTCCCTCACAATATAATATTTTACAAACTCCGTTATCATCTTTTGAAGTAAAGAAAGAACACTGGAATCAAAGCATTTTTTCACAGTCCATGACATTGGAAGGAGATGTATTGTATTGTCCAGCGCTTAATCATGTACACTGTTCTGAACTCAGAAGCTCTACACAAAGTACACATATTAGTTATTACATTTTCCATGGAACATAAAAGTATAACTTTTTGAAGAATTCCTATGCAACTCTTATCTTTTACTGAGAGTTCATACTGACCCGGGACTGTCAACCTCAAAAATGCAGGAAAAAACAACAACACCAAAAACGTGGTCTGCTAATTAAATAAAATTTGTATATATTATTTTTTGTGTGTGTTCATTTTGGAGTTTGAAAGACATGGTTGCTTCGAACAATCTTCTTGGAACAGCTACATGGAACAGGAACAAACCAAATTATAAGTCATTATTAGGGATGCGCCGATACCGATTACCGATACATTTTTATATTTGAAAGCCGATAACCGATAAACCCAAATTTTTATATCATTTTTGAGAGCCTGTTTACAAAAACAAAAGTCTCACTATTAAAATCCATGTCCTCCCAAGCACACAATTATAATGATGTTCTCATTATAATTTTATGTTGCCTGTATGACTTGCGCTGCACATGATTCCAATCATATTTCAAGCCATCATCATGGTGAACAGTGCGTATCTGAAGTGCCTCAGCTTAAGCAAATAATACATTATTTATCGGTTTTAATAGATCGACCAAATGTTATTATTGGGATGATAACGATAACATTAGATATATCGTGCATCTTATAGTCATTATTCAATAATAATCATGCAAATTCAAAAAATGTTGTGTCAGTGTAACTGTTTTTGAATTCTAGATGTGAATATAGGCCACACGTAAGATTATGTGCAGTTAATAAAAAATATGTTCAGTAACACAAACAAAGCTATCATACAGCTTCAGAAGACTTACAATATAGAGCACAATTTGTATGTTCTTCTTATATGATACTTTTAAAGTTTTTTTTTTTTTTTTTTTTTTTTCTTGACAAAGCTGTGTGAAAATTTCTGGAAAAAAACAACAACCTTTTTGTATTCCATAATAATAATAATAACAGCAGCCTGCAGGTGAGTAAACACTGACACAATTTTCATTTTCCTTGGAATTTCCCTTCCAGTGAGCTCAATCGAGCTTTCCTGGAAAAAATGTTCCTTGACGTTTAATTCTCCGTATTCTTTTGTCATCCTAAAACTTTCTCTTCTCTCATCCTCACTTTAATCGACCACGCTCACCTTCTCCTCCGCTGTGTCTTGCTCAGTTCACGCTTTGTCTCTCCATTATTCTTTCTCTCTTAGCTCCTCTGCCTCTCCAGGTTCACTCTCATCTCTCCCAAGGTCTGCAAGCACAAAAGCCAAACAACAGATTAGCATTTTTTCTCCACGATGTGCGTTTGACATTGTGTGAGAGAATGAGCGCCGCTTCTCTAGGCCACTAACCTTGCTATACAAGGCTAATTACAGTCTTCACAATTAGCACGCTAATGCTAGTCGCAGCATGAATGTCATTCACCTTTAATAAAGTCGCGGCCTTGCGGCAAACTGCCTGTGAGCCAGTGTATTATCCCATATTATCCATTCAAGCCGTTTGAAGCTAATAAGCTTTGGTTTGTGCGAGATTGGATGTAAAAGGGATTTGATAACCTGGTCAAGCAGGCTTGCCAAGTATGCCAGCGTAGACCTCCATTACTGGAGGCCCACCAGTCAGTCTCCAAATTCTGAAAAAGCCATGAAAAAGCACTCCACATATCAAAATTACAATCAAATGAAATCCCTGGGACCATCAGATAAGCAACACAGAAGGAAAAATTGGACTTCCTTTTGTGAGGAGAGATACCGCACGGCGCATCACACTCCTAAATGGGACCAGCTTTGACAATGGCATTACAAACTGGATGACAGTTGTGACCTAAACTATGACAGATGGAGGATTGATGGGCAAACTAAGTTATGTCTCGGTCCCCTCTGTGCCTGAAACTGATTCAGTTAACCCTCCGTCAGCTGGACATTAGCACAAAATCGACACATCAGGCAACAGACTTGTGTTTCTCCCATACATCACACTTATCTTGAGATTAAATGAGTTGGGTGCTTCATATCTGTGGTAATTTATTACTGTCTGGTTGGATTAAGGCACTTTAAAAATGATTTGTTTTGGGGTGTCTGGTAAATTATTATTTATCAGAATTGAAGGGCTTTTCATTAGAGTTATGCTTCAGCAATGCTTTTCTTTTTAGAATTCAGAAAATCATGATTTTTTTTTAAAGGCTTTTAACAATATTTTCTTCAGCTGCTGTGGCAACAAAGCCTTTCTGTACCAAGGGCTCTCAGCACGATCAATAACGTAAACCAATTAACATTCACACACATTCTACTGAGCTGCTCCAATAACAGCTGCTCCTTAAAATTCAGCTGGACAATTGTTCAGTTCACTTCTATGACATGTTCAAGTCATGACAACACTGAACCAACATTTGTTTTGTAATAATTGTAATATTTGTGTATTACATTATACTTCACTTTTAACATTACTTTAATCATGCTATTATGTTTTGTATACTAATTATATTTCTATTCTAATAGAAATAACTCATTTGGTTCTATCAAAGAATCCTGAAAAAGTCAAGTCAAATCAAGTCACCTTCATTTATATAGTTTCAAAGCAGCTTCACAGTGATACATAGGAAATTAAAGTAACATATATTGTTTTGGCTTTACAGCAGCTCTAGAATAAAGTTGTCCAGCTAAAGTTAATATGTGATTCGGATTCACTTCATATTTTAAATATTTCACAATATCACAGTTTTACTTTTTTATCAAATAAATGCAGCCTTGCAAGCATGAGACTTCTTTCAAAAACATAATAGAAAAGAAAAACCGTTTGACCACCTGAACGTTTGACCACTAGTGTACATATGTAGTTATGCAGCTAAAAGTTTCTTTCTTTTACAAATTATACCATTGTACATAAATGTTGATATGGCCGTATAGCGGTTAAAAAAACAAAACTGCATGCATTTTGCGGAAGTTTTGGCTGTGCTTCGGCTCTGCGTGACTGTGCGGATGAATATGTTTATCCATAGCCTACACATAAAAAAATACTACGAGATTTAAGAGATATAACCATAGGATATAACCAGATTAATTTAGGTGGAAATGATCTCAAGCTGACTAGCTAAAGACGTTACTGTTGCTATAGCCAACACGTGTATAGACACTTTCTTGACAATAAATTCCAACACAGCGCTACAACAACCATAATGTAGGCCTATGAGTAGCTATATGACATGACCCTTCATAAATATAATGATTTACAATGAACTCTGTTAGAGAACTACATATGGCAATTGATCTGTTCAATAAATACCTTACTCAACAGTTGAACAATCAAAACTGAATCTCCGCGTTGCTTTTACAACATTTCAAATCCCTCAGTTCTCTCAATCTCCGAAAATGCAGACCAGCGGGGTCTGCCGGGGGGTCATACAAATGACACAGTGAGACAGTTTTAAGTTGCTAGATGTAAGGAGAGTGTCCAGGTAGGGGTTTTAAGTTACTTAAACAAAAAAAAAAAAAAGTAGGGCGAGAAAAGAAACGCATGGCCGAGTGACGTAACCTACTGTACGCAATTTCCCGCGAAAACCACCCTGTCAGGTTTAAAATATAAACACTTATAATAGGCTTACCATCGTTAATCAGGGTAATATAAAAACACGTTTTAAAAAAGAAGTATTGATGATTTAGTTACTCATTATTAAATTTTGTTCATTTTGAACACAAAAAGTTATATTAGCTATATTTAAAAGGGTTTAGCTACAACATAGGCTACATTTAGGCTACAGTATATCACTTTCCAATGTTATATGTGCTTTTATATGCTGTAGGCTAGATAAGTTTGCACCTAACCCAGGTTTCTCACTTTCACAGACAAGCTCCACTCCTGACGTGACCTTTATAAAATGCAGGTACATCGATGCTGCATGGGGGAAAAAACACAGGGAAACAAATATTTTGGCTGCCCGAGAAACATCTCAACTTTGCCTCCCCATAGTGCAATCTGCTGACAAACAACTGTCAACAACTCTCTCATTTTGCAGAACATTTTAATTAGACAAGGGCTCTCTGGATGTAAAGAGAAAGTTATGTAAATCAAGTACGGCACTGCTGTTAAATCAATTTAATTTTGTCAAACAGTGGCACAGCAGCCGTTCCTCTGAGGTCTACCATGGTACAGGACTCAAAAAACAGCAAGGCCTCTGAGGAAAAAAATGTAATCACATGCAATCCTAAAGCATCTAAACTTGAATTGAAAATATGAATGGCTCTCCTCACAGTGTGTATTAAATATGAGTGTAACTTTATAATAGTGACCTTATAAGTATATCTTACTTGGAATTGTTTGTAATGTTTACAATGATTTGTTGACTAAGTATCAAACTTATAAAATTAAGTATAACCTACTCAACTTTCTGGTACAGTGTTCCTATTAGGGTGTAATTAATAAGGTCTCATTTTTAACTGTTTTCTAGTTGTATTTACACTGTTTTATCGTAGCTTTTGTTGTTAGGTATAGTAACTTGCTGTTTTTTGACATCTTGAGTTCATTTTCTACTCAAAATGAACCATTCTCAAAAAATTTCCATTGATTGTTACCGTTACCAAGTCTCTGTGTGCAGCTGAGTACCTCATTATCTACATTATGTTGTTGTAATACAAAGTGTAGCATAACAAGAAGTCTATCACTGTAAAAAAAATATTGTTTGTAAAAGTAAGTAACCTAGTTACTTCAAATTATAAGTTCATTGAGTTAATACAACAAAGGAGATTGGTTAATAAACAGAAACTCAAAATATTATGTTATCTGAACTACATAAATTATCATAAAGTTGATTTGACAAAAGATAAAAATGTTGATAACAAATCATGAAAATAATTTACAGTGTGTGTTGTTTACTTAAATGTTTCTAAGTAAACCATACACTTTAAAAGCATGGCTTAATTCAGTTTGAGTAAAATTTACAAACAAAGTTTGAGTAAAATGTACTTGAAACAGAGTATTGCAAAGTAAACTTTAAATGACTATGTAAAAATTACTCAATAGACAGGCCAAGTTAAATAGACTTTTTCTCTTTGTTAATTTTACTTAATTTAGTTAAAGGATAATTCCGGTATTTAACACCTTAAGTCTATATTGTAGTTTGTTTTGGATGAACAAGAGTGGTGGACAACATTTTTTTGACAATGGTTCCTCTCTCGAGTTTTTGACTATAAAAGAATTGGCCATGGACCCATTTAACATTGGAGTCAATGGGCATGTCCGAAAATGTCATTAAAAACACAACCTTTAACATTATTTTTCAAAACTGTGCAACTCACCGAGTGATTAGTGATGTTAGTTGATGTTCCAGAAACAAAAAAGTGTTGCGAAATACAGTTTCTGTCGTGTTTTATTCGTCATTTTGTAAAATCCCATTGTTGAAAAAATAGTTCCACTATAGCAAAATAAACGGATTGGAATCATATATTGCGACGATTTATTGTTTATAATCATCAACAAACACCACTAACCACTTGGTGAGTTTAACAGTTTTGTAAACGAACATTATTGGCTGTTTTAATGACATTTTCGGACATGACCATTGACTCCAATGTTAAATGGGTCCAAATTCTTTTATAGTCAAAAACTCGAGAGAGGAACCATTGTCAAAAAAACGTTGTCCACCACTCTTGTTCATCCAAAACAAACTACAATATAGACTCAAGGTGTTAAATACCGGAATTATCCTTTAAGTAGATTTTACTTAATTCCATTCTCATGAAATTTACTTAATAAACAAGAGTAAATCGTTTATATAAATCGTTATATGTTAACTTTGAAGGTTCTTTGGGGAACCAAAATGGCTCTTATATGGTATCACTGCGAAAACCCCCTTTTGAAACCTTTATGTGAAGTGTGTAGTGTGAGGAACATTTTAATCATCGAAAGAACCTTCTTCCACAATATAACCTTTTAAGCAACGGAAAGTTCCATGAATGTTAAAGGGTCTTCGTGAAATCATAGGAAAGAATCTTTTGTTTTTAAGAGTGTAGGTCATGCTAACCTTCCAATGCAAATAAACTGAAATCTTTATTGCCGGTTTCTTTGTTTCAGAAGACACCGGCCATCCAGTCGCAACTCTTTTGCTGCCAGCTCTAACACACCGAGGGTTAATCAATGAGACAGTCGCCTCATGTTTGATGTAAAAACCTAATTACAAATGACTCGTATTAGTGTCTGACAGGGTCAGCGGGCCCTCTAATACGTCTCTCCTCGCTTTCACCCTGTTGCTCACTCTCCGGCTCCACAGATGTTTTCAGACATATTAAAACAGCATCAGTAAATCTGCCGAATGGCCACCCTCGATCCTGCCGACACCAAGAGTCGTTTCATCACCTCGCCTGTAATGAAACGACGGGCCGGCGGAATCCGCTCAGCACGGCATTAATCAGAGCTTTCCTACTCCATGTGAAATATCAGACCTCTCCTGACAAAGGCCCCCCTCTGCATGAACAAGCCGATCATTATCTGCTCCTGTAGGAAATTAAATACGGGGCCCTCCGCCTGTAATATGCGGATATGCAGATTGGCAGACAGAATGGAGGGACGAAACTGGCCAGTGCCAGGGCGACTTGATTAATATGCGTGGTATGAATACGAAATCAGACAGCATGTCTCATGTTGTTGGGGGGTGGTGGTGAGGGTGGCAAGACGACGACACCCACATTAAAATGTCACCACTGTGGCCGCACTCACATGCTGATTTGGATGGAGAAGCTAAAAGATCGCCTTTAAAAGGGTACACGGGGGGTGATTAAAAGAGCCTTGTTTGCTTGGTCATGGTGAGATTTTTTATTGTCTTCAGGTCAGTTTTGATCTGTCCTCTAAATACCACTTTTTCGAAATTAAACAATAAAGTTGGTAAGACATTACAATAAGGTCAGATAAGTTGATGTAAGTAAATGCATTTACTAACTAACAATGCAAAATACATCTTTATATATTAGATTATATTAGATGTTTATTATAAATATCAATCTTTGTTAACACTAAAAACACGGTCACACTTTAGTTTGTCAACTAACTACAACTTTTGCCTCAGTAAACTCGGAATTACTGCAGTGCTTATTAATAGTTAGTAATTTAGTTGTACAGTTTAGGTATTGGGTAGGATTAAGGCATATATAATATGTTCATGCAGAATAAGGCATTAATATGTGCTTCATAAGTACTAATAAACAGCCAATAGCCTAATAATATACATGCTAACTTCAAAGTGAGAATTGGAACCAAAACTAAAGTGTTACCAAAAACACAACTGTTTATTGTTTGTTCATGTTTGCTACGGTGCATTAAATAATATGAATAGCTACAACTTATGTTTTTAATAATGTATTAGGAAATGTGAAAATGAACTAAGATCAAAAAGTATTTATCATTGTTAGTTTATGTTACAAACCTCATTGTAAACCGTTACGTTTTTGTTCCAGTTTTAGGCCCAGTAATTGTCTTTCACCTTTGACCTGTCAGCATGTTAAAGCCCTTTCCCAAACACAACAGCACTTAGTACCGCAACAAATAGTTTTGCACAAGTATGGAGGGAAAGATTTGGTTATACTTTAAGGTGATGTCATTACATTGTACTTTCTGCATTCATTATTAGAAATAATACAAAAGTTGTCGTCAAATATGTGAGATATTATGAAATGCCAAAAGTGACCGGCTTCTTTAACATTTCTGTTACACAACACAAACTGTGCACCAGTATTCAATGTAGGTAATATTAAAGTAATATAATGTATTCTATTGTAATACAACATTTACAAACCACTCAAAAAGTTATTTGGGGGAAATTGTACCCTAACCAATCATTTCTTTGTGTTTTCATGGGTCACATTTGACTCAAGCGTCACAGGTACAGTAATGCTCTTAAAACAATATAAGAAGAGTTTGACGACTGAACAGTGTCCATCAGTGAAAGACAAGCAGGAACAAACCAGAAAATAATTCAGCATAGCAAGTGAATCATCATTGATGTGCAAATCTGAAATTTAAAAAAAAAAAGGTATGCTTTTAGAAAAGAAAAAAAAGATACATTCATGAGACACTTCCCTTGTTTTTCTCTTCTGCACTCTCACATTAGAAGCACAGTGATTTTGTATGAGAGGCCATTTCTCTTGCATTGTTATTAATAAGGACCTGCACTGACACCTTCGCCAGACCTGATTGTGGGGCTCATCTGCATTGTATAGAGAAATAGGGGGGATTCTGCAATATTACCAAAGCTGTAATTTCCTGCAATATCATTTCGCATTCGTCCTCTTTTCTAGTCTTTTTCCACCGCTTCTCTTCTGGCCATTTCTACCCTGTTGGAGTGTAATTAAGAGTCCTGACCCCGTGACCTCCCGGTTTTAACAAGCCATTTGGAAAATGCTCTGAAAAAAGCAGATCTTTAACAAAATATCTCCCCCTCTCATCTCTCCCGCTCTCTCAGGGGGGTTCAGCAATAGAATAACATGATTAATCCAGTAATTGTATGGCAGGCAGTAGTGTATTTCTCTTTCTGAGTGCTGGTTTTTCCTCTTTTTCTGAGAGGGTGATTACCTGAGGAAGGGATGTCCCATGTTATGGGCTCTTCTGAAAAACTCTCCGCAGGGGGCATGATTATATTATGCCAGCTCATACTTCAGAGTCACAAAACTCACAAATGGAGAAAAGATGGTGGGAAGAAAAATAAAAAGCATAGAGGAAAGTAAATATGGTAGCACTTTATTTTACAGTCATGTTTCACATGTTCATTATTACAAAACTAGTCCTGAACATATACCTCTACCTAATCTTACCCCATGTACCTTATATTATTCAGAACTTTCTAGGCAAATATACTGCGTATACATTGAAAGTGCACATACTGTGAAATAAAGTGCAAACATAAATACATATGATGATCAAATGAGGTCTACTAAACCCAACATCACATCAATGAAAATTTTATTATCATTTCCTCATCCTCAATGTATCCATGCATTTATAAAGAAAGAAGAATCAAACCTACCATAAATGTATCATTCTAACACACTTTACAATAAGGTCATATAATGGTAGCCATGCATTAACTTACACAAAAAGCAATATATTTTTACAGCTTTTGATTTTAATAATGTAGCCTATTATTAAATGTTGAGATTAAAATGAACTAAAATGAAGAAATGCTGTAGAAGAATTGTTCATTGTTAGTTCATGTTAACCAAAGGCCCCCGTTCGCACCAATGACAGCAGACAGCAGAATTCACACCGTGCCGATAACGACAGAGAGAAACGATATCGTTGAAATCATAATGATTTTTTCTAGCTGATGAACGACTCAAATGTTGACAGCCAATCAGAATCCATCCTGCTTTAAAGAGCTCAAGCGTTTAAAGCGGCAGATGACAGAACTGAAGCGCGTGCTTCGAATAAACAGAACATTATTATACGCTGGTGTGGATGCTAATATAGTTATCGTTCCTGGTGTGAACAGGGCGCAAAGGGGACCTATTATGCAAAATTCCCCAACAAACATAAATGTGTGCCGGCAGTGTGCGTACACAACCACCCTATAATGGTAAAACTCCACCCACTCACTTTAATACACAGTTCTAATATACACATGTGATTTCTTTCCCTACTGTTTACATTCACAGACATAACCAACTGTGTTATGTGAACTTTGTGTGTTTTTGACATAACCTTATGTGTATTTGACAGTTTAAGTGCAATAAGACGTGAAAGAAAACTTAGTTTAACACTCATTGGACACGCTGTCTAACATCCAGCTTTCTGTATGTGTGCTTCGGATGTGTGCGCTCAGAAAATCATATGATGATATCATATGATCATATGATAATCAAAAGCAAATGTAGTTTTGGCAGACAGAGTATCGGAGGCACGAGCTGTAAAGGCTCCGCAATCTTCTGGAAAACGGGGCGGAGAGCAGCAGCTCATTTGCATTTAAAGGAACACTCCACTTTTTTGGGAAATAGGCTCATTTTCCAACTCCCCTAGAGTTAAACAGTTGAGTTTTACCGTTTTCAAATCCATTCAGCCGATCTCCGGGTCTGGCGGTAGCACTTTTAGCTTAGCTTAGATAATTGAATCTGATTAGACCGTTAGCATCTCTCTAAAAAAAAATGACCAAAGAGTTTCGATATTTTTCCTATTTAAAACTTGACTCTTCTGTAGTTACATCGTGTACTAAGACTGACAGAAAATAAAAAATTGCGACTTTCTAGACCAATATGACTAGGAACTATACTCTCATTCCTGCGTAATAATCAAGGAACTGTGCTGCCGTACCAGCAGGCACAATGATATTACAAACTTAGTGCCGGTCACGTTGGAAGTTACAGAGCTGGGGACTATTTTAAGGCTCTGCAAAAATATCATTGCGCCTGCAGCACCCATAATAAGGCAGCTGTTCCTTGATTATTACGCAAAAAAAGTGGAGTGTTCCTTTAAGATACATGTAAACAGCATGTTTTTCCTTCCATGGAAAAATGTGGCATTTACAATGGTATAATAAATGATCTCTGAGGTATTTTGAGCTGAAACTTTACAGACACATTCTGGGGACACCTGAGACATAATAGTTGTATAATAAAGCGGCAAAATAGGTCCCTTTTAATGTAGTTAACTTAACAAATGAAACCTTATGGTAAAGCATTACCAGGAACATCAATGTGATTTGTACACTATATTCCAAGTCTTCTCAAACGACTTGTTTTATGTGAATCTGATGACTAAACTTTTACTTCTAATATAGTATGGAATCCATTAAGCTAAACAAAAAAATAAACATACTACAATAAACATAATTTGGTTTTCTAGTCTCTAAAAACAGCCTTTTACGCTTCAACATTTAATACGTGCAAATAAATACACAAAATCCCCACTTTCTACACGAAATCCCCACTTTTAAAGAATAAGAGTGTGACAGTGCTGTGTTGCACCGGACACCGGAGGCTGGTGGCGTCAGGCAGAGTTAGCTGAGCAAGCAGCAGTGCGGAAGAAAGCCTCTCTGGCATTCAGTGTTTTTAAAAAAGGGATCGAGGCAGAGACAACACGCTGACACCTCACACGTCAATGCCAAGAACACGCACAAACTCTCTGTTCCTTTGCCCGTCTCTTGTGAAACTAGCCATTGTTTCGCTGAAGCACTGACGTTACCCAAACTTTTGACTAAAGAATATTCAGACTTGAGAATTTCACTTTTTAAAGAACTTTTCTAAATTCACAACAGGTTACACTTACTATCTACACTACCAAAATCCAAAACCTTACCAAGCGCAAAGTGCCTTAAGCTTTTTTGAATATTAGCCTACCTTTCATGCAGTGTGTAATATAGCTGTCTGTGAAAATAAATGATAAGCAAAGTTGCACAATAAATAAAGATATTGTCTCTCAAAAGAAAGAATGGACTCTGAGCCGCCTAAACAAGTCGTCAGGAATTCGAATCCCACTTTGTAACGGGTACACATCACTAGGTAGCACATTTGCCTAATGCCCGCCTATGTTACTACATTGTTTGTCCGCCCGAGAACAACTTGAATCACCCTAAAAAAAAAAGATACTTTTTTCTGCTCTACAAAAGCAAATTCTCTTTGTAAACTCTTCCAAAGGATGAGGATGTGAAGAGTCAGTGGTTAAAATGACCACAGCGATACAACAGCATTAGCCTATAACCTTTTGACGATTGATTCTCAAATCTCAGTGAGGTCCAAATGGGGTTTACAAAACACTCATCCATTAAAGATGGATCAGTACCCACTTTATTTGGACCAACTTGCTCCTCAGAATCACATCCTGTAAGTATGAATAATTCTTGATGTATATATTTTCTACCGGATGTTCAAAATACGTAGTTTTGTATTTTATATTGTATAACCCTGGCTAACTGGTTAACGTTATTACTGTCTAACTGATATACTTCTGCTAATCAGTTGTGGGCCACTATTACCTAAAACTGTGTCTATTAATGCAGATTGTTTGGTGTTGTTATACTACTTTGAGTAAAGATAAAGGATGAAGCAAGATTTGTTTTACAAACTTTGTTACATCAGTCATTCACATTAATGCTCGGCTAACGTATGCACCGTTATTGATAATATATAGTTCCCGCATGTGCACCACAATAAATTTGAAATAGACACATCGGTTTGTTGATGGACATAGGCCTACTAATGCTGATGGTGAGGAACTACAGTTGCAACATCTCATAATGTACCTCAAACGGAGTAGCGTATTTTTGAGAAACATCGTCGTCCTTGCGATGGAGGTTCGGGTTGAGTAACTAGTTCTTCCAATGTTTCATCATCGGACTCGCGCTCAAATTGATATGGTAAAATCGACGCCATCGTACTGTCTTTACTGCGTGTACAATTGCTTTCGGAATCCTCCAGAGCTGAAATTCAGTTATGGTAATGGGCGGAGTTCGCGGAAAGGACGAATTTAGAGAGACTGATTCATCCGACGAGTCCTTTGAGAATCACTGAAAAATTAAAATGAAATAAAAGTGGCTTTTTTTACCTTTGATGCATGTAATCCTGTTGTAGGAGACCTCCAAAACAACATTAGGAACCTTTAAAATAGCATAATAGGGACACTTTAAATAAATTAGTGCTGACTCCAGATATGTTTTACAACCCTAATTCCAGGTCTTCAGGAGTTCTGGGTATATATAGATTGTACCTAAACAATGTGTAAGAAACAATGATTTACCAACAGATTTCTCCATCACACCAGTCACCAATCCATCTTCATCTAGATTTATAGCAGAGGCATCGTTATGGCAACTGTCAACAGCATTCAAGAACATCTGTTATCTCGTAACTCTGAATCCTGCTTTGTCTTTCACAGTGCTCGAGTGATCAGCCTCTCTCCCATCCAACACAATGTTCTATAGACGCTAGCAGTCAGGACTCCCTATAATGAGCATGCTTGTTTGCCTGTGATAAGGGCCAGGCAGTGATCTAGTGGGAACAGTGGTGCATGTGTGTATGTTGGTGTGTGTGTGGGTTAAGGTTAGGGGTAGCACTGTCGCCTCACAGAAAGAAGGTCCTCGTTTCCTGAGCCAGGAGAGTTTGCATGTTCTCCCTGTGTCTGCGTGGGTTTCTGGATGGATGGATGGATGGATGGATGGATGGATGGATGGATGGATGGATGGATGGATGGATGGATGGATGGAGTGAACAAAAGAGACAACAAAATTACAGACCAAAGTATCAACAACCAATATATATATATATACAGCCTGTTCTCACGCAAATGCGTCTCTATAACACGCAGTGTGTTTATCGTGCAATTTATATGCGAAAATGAGTTTTTACATGGATATGATACGCACTTTATTGCGTGATATACACACGCACCCCACACCACTAATCCTACCCAAGCGTATAATACACACGCACCCCACCCCACCCCACCCTAAACCTACCCATATGCTATCCATGCGTATACTATGCACGTAAAAACTCATTTTCGCGTATATATTACACGATAAACACACTGCGTGCTATATAGACGCATTTGGTGTGATCGGGTTGATTATATATATATATATATATATATAAATATATTTATGGATATATATATATATATATATATATATATATATATACATCCATAAATTAATAATGAATAATAAAATTATGTTGTCCATAAGCTACAGGTTCAGCTGGTTATTGTGGAATTACTGAGAAAATATGCATTCATCTTAAGCAAATAACTATGATGGTCCTCTCAACTCTAGTGCTCCAGAAAATAAAACGAATTTTAAAAAATAAATGCATTTGCAATTTTTCCCTTTTCTGTGATGTGAGGTACTCTTTCTCTCCTTTGGCATCAGACACAACGGCCCTCATTTCTGACGGCTACTTGAGTCTGAATGCACTGTTATTATAGGCATTATATGAAATTGGTGTTTTATGTGAAGGCGGATTATGGATCAATAACGGTGTTGGATGTGGTTGGGATAACTGGCCACTGTCACTTCTGCTCTATTGCTGCTGTCAGGGCTGATTTATAAAGTATGTGTGTTTGTGTGTGTCCTGCTTCTTTCATTTATTCCACATCACTCACTTGAATGGTTGTTGCAGTGTGTCTCAATTTGCTCTGGAAAAAAACCTGATTTGCGAAAGACGTAAATGCACCTAAATGGGAGGGGACAATCTACATGTGCTTATAGTGGTTGCCCCGTGTGTGTGTGTGTGTGTGTGTGTGTGTGTGTGTGTGTGTGTGTGTGTGTGTGTAGGAAACATGAAAGTGAGTTTATACCCAGAATGTCTTGAGTCCTAGGAGACCTCTCACATAACACAACACACATTTGGAAAGTGAGAAGACATTTTTATTCTATCGCATTCAATTTTATGATTGAATGCCATAAGATTTCAGCATAATGAAAATCCTAGAATGCATACATAATTTTCACACGTGAAATATGTCTTTTCATCTGACATTCCTGAAATACTTAAATAAAGGTGTCTCTGATCATGTGAACTAATTGTAACATATATTTAAAGAGTATCCTAGTATTCACATTTTCATACATTACCTGTGGAATTGCATTGGTATTTCCCACCAGTTATCTATAACCATTATAAATATGTAACGAAATATGTTTTAAATTTATAATCAGCAAATAAGCAACTTGTACAGATTCTTCTATCTAAAGCAATTTACAGTAAATGATATACTTACATTGCATCACAGGGTCAAAATGATATCATAGTGTTATTGGTAACTTAAAAATGTAATAATAAATCATAATATTTGAACACCAAAATGTCATGGTGGTATAACATTTCGGATACTGTCATCCCATGTTCACATTATTGTACTTTTCATTTTCATTGGCAAAACAAGTAGTTTTATATTATCCTATATGTATTTGAATAATGTATAATCCATATGTAAATGAATAAATTGTAGAATTACTTTCTGCCGTAATTCTTTTGACCCAAAAAACTTGCTAAAAGTCCAAATATTACTCTAAAAAGTCACGATGACCTGTGTAGTGTGTGAGTCTAAATGAATTATTTAGTCATAGAGTTTCTGTGAACGTGGATCTATGTCTGTGTGAATGAGTTAAAGGCAGACTGTGTGACAGAGACAATGTCAAAGCATTAAATAATGTTAAATTATCTTAAATAATACAAAAAAATGTAGTGAAACCCTGTCTCCTTCCAGGAGGAGCTCTGCCCCCCAGTGGCTTAAACAGACAAAGCCAAATTGAGGAGTTCAGCCTACCAATGAAAATGCTTGTTTAAAAGGGGTGATGACATTTTCATGAGCATCTAAAACTTTGTCTGTTATGATATGGAAAAGTTTAAAATATTCATGATATTTACGGATTTAAACTATAATTTTTTTCAATGAAGGAATCTCAATAGCTGATACTAGCTACGATATAGTGAAACTCGGAAAATTTGAATATCGTGCAAAAGTTCATTTATTTCAGTAATTCAACTTAAAAGGTGAAACTAATATATTATATAGACTCATTACATGCAAAGTGAGATATTTCAAGCCTTTTTTTGTTATAATTTTGATGATTATGGCGTACAGTTTATGAAAACCCGTCTTGTTTTGGTTACAAAAAAAAAAAAAAAAGCTTTATTATGGCGGATATAGGGAAGATATTTGCTAGGCCGTTTAACAGTTTCAGTAAACAGGTTTATGTTCTATTATTATCCAAACAGCAAATCAATAAATGTTTTCAGAGTTTTCTTATAAATGTTACATAGACACTCTGAAATCATGGATTATTTATTAATTTATTGAACAACAGCAATGACACCAAACACTTAAAAAGCATCACTGCTTAAATGTTGGTATTTGAATTTTTATCTTGTTTTTTCTTTCTTTTTTTCTCAGCATTATAGAAACCTCTCCTAAAAACAGCTCGAATTTATCAATTAAAATGCAAGAATGAACGAAAAGCAAAGTTGTGGATTGTCGTGGCTGGAAAGAGCAGCGCATAAATTGCAGCTGAAATAAAGGGGAAGGCTCCTCTCTATGTCACTTTTACATAAGACCAAAATATAGGGGAACAATAGCAGCAATTCTCCTCCGAGTATATCGAGCCTGGATGCCGCTTCCCTTTCGTTTCAGTCACACAAGTAGGAAACAACTAAATTATATGGCACACGAGGACAGTAGCGCCCATAATTTCAGGATCGACAAACCCTGCAATAGAATTACCCAAATTACCAGCACATGAACAGTGTGAAGTGGCATAACCCTTTGATGTTACTGACACTGCTGACTGCACAAACGTCCAACTGCCCTGGATACACACACTCTCTCTCTCTCTCTCTCTCTCTCTCTCTCTCTCTCTCTCTCTCTCTCTCCTCTCGTCTGGTACCATCACTTTCATCTCTCATTTTACATCCTTCTGCATCCATATCTTAATAACAGAGGCCGAATACCAAATGATGCAGCTAATTTATGATGACATTAAGAAGTCATTTATATTATTAGAAGTCAGTCAAGATTGGTAAGATTAAAGTTATATTAGACCTTGGCAGTGCTGGGCAGATTACTTGCAAATTGTTGTCGGTGATTACAAATTGTAGTTAGTAACGTAATCTACACTGAATTTTAGGTAACTACTTTTAGATTACTTTTGACCTAACTTGTTTATCACTTAGATTTGCACAGGATATAATATATTTAACAAAAACACAGAGAAAGAAAATATTTAAGAATCCATGCATTAAATGAACAAACAATAATAACATTACACATTTAAAGTTTTCCAGGTTTGAAATATTGTTGTCCAGATCATTAATTTGCGAAGGTCACTGGGTATGATGAAGAAGTGTTTCGAAACTTGCACAGTTATTCATGGTGTAATTGAAAGGTGCTTTTGTCCCCAAATTTAGAAGTATCACATATTTATTTACATGATATTTACATGGCCATTCTATATTGTGAATATAGTCAAAGCCAGAGCCATAGAGAAAGAGTTGCGACACTCTTTGATGTCGCCGCTATGGCTGTCACGTGGTTCATGTACGCCCCAATAGTTCCAAAACTTACGCTGGCTGTCATGTTCTTATGGGACAGACAGCAGCGATTGCATTATTGAACGGTAAATATAAAATAAAACACACACCCAAGTACTTTTTCAGGCAGGGTGACAACAAAATACTGTATATTACTTGGATAAGTTTTAGGCTATATTTTTGGAGGGAAAAGCTTAGCGTTCATGTTCGCATGGGTAGTAGTAGCACTGGCTTTAGCGGCTCGAACTTAACTTTTCCATATCATTCATCTGATGATGGACGTCTCATGATATTTATTTTAGCCAAACTTGACAATTCAAAAGAGGTCGATATTTCAGAAACTTAAGCCTGTTTTATGCTTTTGCGTCAACTCCACGGCGTAGCTACGCCGTTACTCCTACGGCGTCGTGGCCGTTTTATGGTTCTGCGTCGGGTTGTGTTGCATCGCTGTGCATTTCACCGCGAGAACGCTAGGGGGGCGGTATCACAGCCCTTGTGGTCTGCGTCGCCTCGACGCGTAGTTACAATTTTTTCGAGGTGCACGTCGAGCTACGGCGGAGAGGGGTTCGCGTCGACGCAGAAGGGTCTGCGGGGGTATGCCGTCGATTCGACGCAGAAGCATAAAAAGGCCTTTACGTTACCTCTGGAACAACTCGACGTGCAGCATTCACCACTCCAACTCCAACACGTCACTTAATGAAAAGTTAGTATATCCCAAAAATTAAATTAAATAAAAGTTGCTATAAAGGTGGTAGCAATTCATTACCGAACTAATTAGATGCTACCTTCGCAGCTGGTGAAGTCGCGCTAGCTAACTACCCAGATAGCAGACCGATGTCGATTCAACGTTGATTTTTAGTTGTAAAGGTTAGTATCAATCATCAATCAAATTTCAACGTTGAATCAACAGCTACGTTCAATTAGAACGTTATTACACCGAAAATAAAACATCGATTCAACATTGAAATGCGGTTGAATGGCGTGTCTGACGTTGATTCAACGTTAATTCGATGAGCAAAACGATGTTGTTTCAATGTCACGAGAAACGTCGTTTCCACATTGATTCGATGTCAGTTTGCTATCTGGGTAGCAAGCAATACTAGAAAATTGGTTGAAACAACCAAGATAAAATATAAATAATTACGCTGTGCATATACAAATGAAGAGCAGTATAAGCATCGCAAAGGGCCTCTGATACAATATAGACAGTTGACAATTCAAAAGAGGTCGATATTTCAGCAACTTACCTCTGGAACAACTCGACACGCAGCAATGTAAGTGAATGGGGTCCAACGCCCAAATTACAGTGTTTGGAACTAATCCGATCTTCAAATCCCGAAGTAGGCGGTTAAAAGCGCCGCCATTTTTTACAACGGAGGTCTATGGGAGTGTCGCAACTCTTTCTCTCTATGGCTCTGGTCAAAGCTAAACGGTACGGTAAAAAAGAAGAATTAGAGAGAATCAATAAGTTATGAATCATGTGTAATAATGTGTAATAATCAAGCAATCCAATTGCAAATACTACATTTTTAAATCTGATTACGTAATGCCAATTACATGTGATCTACCATCACTGCACCTTTCCCTTATTAATTACAAGCTTCTTTTTCTTTCTTCCTTTTTTTTATTTACAATTTTTGTTTGCATGCTTAATTAAAATATATTTAAATTAATCTTAATTATCATAAAAATGTCAAATACAAAGTGATTAAATCGATAAATGAATTTAAAAATATATATTTTAATTTTATTTTATACTTTAATTTCACTTTTAAATCAGAGAAATTATGGTGATGTATACATTTATATTCTAATAAAAGAAAGCTATATTTAGCATTATATAAACACAAAAAAAAGAATAAAAATGGAACACGGCAGCTGACAAAATCTTGTTACAGTATTTACATGAATACAGTTACATCACAAATATTACTCTTCTATCCCCTGCATTTCATCATTTCATATCTCTGTCATTGTCTCACATGGTGTTCAATCCAGATCTGGTCACTGGTTTAAAGCAATTTTACATGCATTCCATATTGAAGTAATTTCAGAGTGTATATGATTTAAATAACGTAAGCATGACCAAGCAGAAAGTAGTAGACATGTGATACTAATACATTTAGGATAAATGCACTGATTAACCATAATGGACCTTATTTAAAAAAAATCCATTTTCCAAAATGTAATAGACCATTTTAAAATTTAGAGACGCTTACTAAATACAAATGCATTTTCATTACATTGGTTTAGGAACATTTTTAATATGGAACAGAATCCACCCAAAATCTTGGCCTACACCTGCAAACTACCTCCTTACACACAAATCAAGCTCAACAGACAACAATGGTAAGAGCACAGCTCTTTTATGAGACCGAGTATCTCCTAGAGCAGCGACGCCTGCTTTCTTTTGAGGGAACACCGCTGTGTAAACAATAACAGCTTGAAACCGCGAGGATTTCTGTTTAGCGCTTGCGGCTACCGCAGATATGCTCTTGCATCCTCCTACGGCAAGAGGGAGGGAAGTTTTAAATGACTAACAGAGACAATAGAGGAGCATGAGAAAACAAATGAACCTGTCAGCCCCTAAACAACACGTCAGCACGCCACACTTGACATGTGATACTAATCTTTTCAGTCCCTGTGGGTGAAACAAACAAAAATACAGAAGACATGATTCTCTTCTGAAAACACTGGCTGTTTTTTCATACGCATAAAAGAGAGGATTGTGCGTTTCTGATGAGGACGATCAGTTCTGTGGATGCTTCATTTCATACATTCATTTCAAGGTATAGCGAGCCTTCTGATCAGCTTTATATAACCTTAAATGTGTTGAAATATGTAGGTAAGATCATCACATAATTATTTTCTTGTCATTTATAAACACTGTTTTTAATGCTTCAGGTATAGAAAACAAACCACAGCAAATTGCATCAACGACAAAATGCAAATCTCAGTCCAAATTGCTATAGACATGCTGTTATACTGCAGTGTTTTATTTAGGATGTTGGAGCCTGAATTCCACTTATCGTGTTTTCAAAGGCTTAAGCGAATCTTCCCTTTACACTCCTCCGTCTCAAGACAAATGAAACATTTAAAGACGTCCCTTCTTAGAAAAGCAGTCGCTGTAAGATTCTGATCAGAGGAAGCGAGAGCACATAGCGATAACACTGCTATCTTGTAGTCTTTTCCTGTCACGTAGCCCTGCCCCCATCTCACAATAAATATAAAGGGTAGCCTCACGACAGCTGAAATTTAAGTAATTATCCACTTGTCAGATTATGGGTCAAACCTCTCTCCTTAATTTTGTCTCGTCTCAGAGCACTTTCATTCACTGGTCACTTTTTAGTCTGTTGAGCTACATATGAAGCCGAAATTCATTTTAGTTTAGCTTTTTATAGAGGAGGCCGGGGCTAGTTGTCACATGGGAAAGTTGTCAACAAGGGCTACAGTATATCTCAGTCACTAAAAGGTTTTGCCTAAAAAGTCTGATTACTTATTCTCTAACAGTGGGTTTTACGTTCAAGCGTTTAGTAAACCATCCAAGCAAAAATTCAGACCAGAGTCGGTATATTATAAAGGTAGATTTTAACCTAACAGAGAAGCATTGGTTTCATAAATATCATGTTCTGGAAGGTTTTGATTTTATCTATCATTTACAATTTTTGTCGGGCTTAACAATTTGCCCTTTACGGAGCCCCTAAAGGTACATGGAAAAAATATGAGACGCATGGGAAGAAAAATATATTTCAATGTTTTCGCGATTATTCGCAAAAGTTTTGCGTTCCCCGAGAAATTTTTACGTTCCTTCACAAAGATTTTGTGTTCTTTGCGAGTGAACACAAAATATCTTGGAGAAATGAGAAACATTTTGCGAGCGAATGCAAAGTTTCTAGGAGAAACACAAAACATTTTAAGAGAGAATGCAAAGTTTCTCAGGGGAACGCGAAAATTTGCGAATTAAGCGAATGCTAATTTTGTCAGGAGAACGCAAAACATTTTGTTTGTCGGGGGAACAAAACATTTTGAATCGAATGCTAAGTATCTCGGGGAAATGAAAAACATTTTGTGAGCGAAGGCAAAGTTTTTTTGGGGAACGCGAAACATTTTGTGAGCGAATACAAAATTTCTCGGGGGAACTTCAAACATTTTGCGAGCGAATGCAAAGTTTGTTGGGGGAACCCGAAACGTTTTCTGAGCGAATGCAAGGTTTGTGGAACGCAAAATATTTTTCAGAGCGAATGCAAAGTTTGTCGGGGGAACAAAACATTTTGAATCGAATGCTAAGTATCTCGGGGGAATGCAAAACCTTTTGTGAACGAATCCAAAGTTTGTTGGGGGAACCCGAAATGTTTTCTGAGCGAATGCAAGATTTGTCGGGGGAATGCAAAACATTTTTGCAGCGAATGCAAAGTTTCTCATTGGAATGTGATACATTTTGTGAGCGAATGCAAATTTTGTCTTGGGAACGCAACACATTTTCCGAGTTGATGCAAAGTTTCTCAGGGGAGCGAGAAACATTTGCGAGAGGACGCAAATTTGCGTTGACAAGTAATATTTCCTCCCATCTCATATTGTTTCCTTCACCGTGTCCCTTTAGGGGCTCTGTAGCTCATTATATTTCAATTGTTTTGCATTTCATAATTGTTTTACTGTCTAAATTTATCTGAAAAGTCATAACAGGCTGTTCATTGACAGGTTCTCTTGCATGTGAGAAATTACACAGGGTATGTTGTCACAAACACAGCAAGTGCTCAATGAACTATATATTCAATAGCTTTTGTAACCAGGAATTCTGTTTTTCTATAAAAAACATTGACTAAATAACATGATAAATTCACTAGAATACAAAGTGTGACAACTAGCCCCGGTCTCCCCTATTACTTTCTTTTCTATATTTCCATTAGGGACTTTTACATTATTTTCATTCCATCTTTGCACTCAAGAAGCATTTTTTGCCACCTAATTAACCCAGATGCACCACATTAATGAGTTCTCTCTGGTGGCATACCTTCTTTAAAAGGAGAAGCCTTGCCTACGATCTCCACAGGGCCAAACCATCAGGACATTGTCAGGGCAAACAATAGCCTTATCTAGCTCCTATTCAAGACACCTGATTAGCTGAGAAAAAGGGGAAGAGAAAGAAAAGGCCATGTCCTTGCCCAGTAGCTGTAAATGTCAGCAAAAGGCCAGGGGACCCATCGCTTCTTTATATACGTTAGCATATTTTACAGACGGCCAGTGGCAGGACGGCCACCTCACAGGAAGCCCTACCACTACACGGATGACATGCGGATCTCCATTAAGCAGTGGTTCGCAGCTGGTGTCACTTCAGACACAGATTTTAGTGGCAGACCTATCATGCAAAAGTAATTAAAGCTGTACTTAGAATCAAACATTAGAATTATTAATATTAGAATGAACAGCAGAGGCTCACAAATATGCATTAGTGATGGGAAATCCCATTCATCTCAGTGAATCAAATCTTTCTAACATTCATTCATTTCAAATAACCGGTTCAAAAACGTTGCAGTGCCTGGAACAGACACACATTGTATATGAATTTTTGAGTCCCAATTCAGTTTATTGTATTTATAATTCAATTAAACTAAAAATACCTTGTATTTACACTGAACAATACTGACATTAATTTAATAAAATCCGTATTTATTAAAACCAAATGTGTTGACCCGATTCGACAATTGGTTCATGAATCAGACTTTGCTAATATGCACAATTATTAACATGACAAGCTGAAAAGGAAAATTTACCATTTTAGTTTTTAAATGTCTGGAAAATGGACATTTTTATGGTTTCATACTATTGTCAGAGAATAATTACTTCACTTAACAAAAAAAAAATGGAAACACTTTATTCAAATGGACTCTCTATGAGTAACTTTGCAACTACTTGTCAACTAACTCTCATTAGAGTATTGTCTAGAAGACTAGTGGAATATTTGCTAACTCTTTATGTGATATCATTCTTCTGATTACAAGTAACTTTGCAACTTATTCTGCTAACCTGAACCCAACACCTAACCCTAACAATCTACTGATCCTCCTATGAGAGTTTGTTGACAAAATCAAAACAGTGCCATGAAGAGAAACGCACAGAAAACGCATGTTCAAAAATGGTATCGCAAAAACGTTACTTTATTCTTTTGTAAATCTATGTGGCATGGTTTTTTTGACTCCTTAGTTTTGCTCATAGCTTTAAATCATAAAACATTTCAAGAAACCTGTCCATGCTGGCACCTGTCTATTTTTGCTACTAGTTGAATTTGCATCAAAATACCATAGATTTTAATCGGAATCCGAGTATTTGATATCGACTACAAAAAAAATATCTCTTTCCTTCGAAAATTGATAGGTCTGTTTAATTATGCACAATTATATGGCTTTTTATTATTTGCATTTAGCATCGTTTGCATTAGCAGACCTGTAACTCATTTTTAGGTCACAATCAATCAACCACTGCCACACTATTGCACAGTATAACACTTGCATACAAGTGATCAAGAGGGAAGAACAAATTGAATGCAGAACAATAGAACACATTACACTGAAAATGAATTTCAAATTAATGTGCATTGATACTTTAAGTGGTTTAACCAATTGAACATTTATTTTAAAAGGTTTTATGCGATTTCCAACCATTAACAGGTTACGTAAAAGTGTACACTGTAAGTACTTTATCAGAGAGAGTAGGTGTAGCAGCTGAAGACAATTGAAATGGTATACTTTATTAACAAAATTAACAGTAGGGAAAGGGAAAAAAAAGAGTGAGAGAGACCTGCATTAACCCATGACCGAGTGATCATCCGTTCCTATGATGGAACCTCAATTAACATAACAATTTAGGATAACAGGCCATTAGTAGGACACGAATTAGGGGATTATTAGCAGCTAATTTTCCACCAATTTAGCACATTAGAGTGTAATTAGAGGGCACTGGAGTTGTTCTAACTCGTCTGGAGGGAATTTCTGTACTGAGTTATGGGAGCAATAGGTCAGCACTCAAAGTCTCCAAGAGATGAAGTAGGGTCAGTTCAGGTATGACTCTACTGAAGTGGACTCAACAGTCAGCCGCTTACTGTTCCTATACCTCAGAGCAAACCTTATAATCAAACCAGGCGAGTATCCTAAAATTTCACAGCTACCCTTTACGTTTGGCTACAGCTGCGTTAACTCCAGGTTTCCACACTGGCAAGCTCAAAGCTTCAATTCTCTGCACACTACGCCATTCACTGCCTAGTTAGCAGCTCAATTACTAGCGCTAGACCAAATTCCCAGGCTAAAGATGGGGCCACCCACAGACCACCATCTAACAAAGACATCTCTGTCTGCCCCGTCCTCTCGGCATGAACCCCCTCGAGTGGACAGTCAACATTGGACGCCCCGCAGAGATCATTCAAGCGCGGAGGATTCGCTACAAGCTATACCACTAATTATTCCACCAGATTAGCGAGACAATTATTATTGCACTTGTGGTAATTAGAAATTATTTGAAGCATTTGTAAATTAGTCCTTACAACCTCTGACGGATAGGAGAAACTCATTAAAAAGACTAGCGTAAAACAGGAGCCCAGGAGGAGAGCTACCGGTTAACCACTGCTGGGAGGAAATAGATATTCTGTAGAAAATGTAATACGAATGTGACAAATGTTATTATAACGGATATATACAGTACTACCTGAGGAAAGTTTGGAAGTCTGCGTTAATTTAAGTTACATTATGATTTACATACATTATAACTACAGCTATTCAGCTGAACTACGTACTGAAGAGTCTAGTTAAAAGATAGTTCACCCAAAAATGAAGATTCGGTTTTCATTTACTCACTCTCATGTTATTTCAAACCTGTATGGCTGCCCGTTAAAACATCACACTCTTACTTGATCTGGACAAACGGAGTATCATTAGAAAGATTAAAAGACTCCTATTTTCGATATTTGACCACTGCTTATGATAAAACTATAGGTTGCAGTGACATCAATTTCTTAATTTATGTCAGGAGTGCAAAATAATCAATCTGTGACGCTCTCTCATTCGCCGTACAGCTGTCAATCATCTTACGTGAGTCAACGTGACCATATTCCCTGCCCTTCTGCATGCATGACCCTGTCCTGTACACTTCCCGATCCTGTGCTCCGTGAAAACCAAAGTACGGTGCGGCTGAACACTCGTTATTGCGGTGCATTATGGGATTGAAAGAGAGCACTCAACTCGATAACATACAGTACACTATGGTTTCGGACACCACTATAAATGTCTGTCCCATCAAATAGTGTCCTATTAAAGGGTATAGCGGGAGATTTCTGACAAAATCTGGAGACGGGCTCTCACCTTCTCCTCCTCCAGAATAAAATCAAATCAGAGAAAAAAAATCTGGCCAAAATTTGTGAAGTGTATACCAGCCTTTTTTCACACTTGGTTCAATTACTTAGTCTGAACCCAAGTTTGATTCCACCGCCTCCCCATTGTATAGAAAGATCTGAAGAATATGAGCTGATCTGCAAAGGCAATTTATTTGGAGACAAGGAGCTTTGAGAAATGCATTATACTTTAATGAGTGTATCAAAGAAGCAACTTGTGCTTCAGCAATAGATTCACTTCTGCGATTAAATTGATTTAATATTAACTGCAAACTCTCCAGTAGTCTACACAAACAAACTTGAATGCACACCGGCAAACTTTACCTAGGTTTACGGCAACCGCTTCCGATCAAACCCAATGAATCAAAACAAAAATGGACGGCAGCAAAAGCTCGAGTGTGAAAGCAGCACAAGACACAGTCTTTGTTTTGCATGTTTTTGGCCCGGCCACTCTAGCCGTTCTCTGAATGAGGTAAGATTTCTTCTTTCAGAGCAGGATGTGAAGCAGGTGGCATGATCCCAAACGGTTTCTAACTTACGGAAGGACTCTTAAACCTTTTCCACTGTATTCAAAGCCCAGCTGCCAATCACGGGAGGAGATTTTGGGTGCACAGTGGCTGCTGAAGGGGCTTGAAGAAAAATGGGAGGGGGGGAGGGGGGCATAGAGGAAAACCCTAGCAAGGCTGGAGATTTCTTTAGTAGCGTCCTTTATTACTACAAAAGGGCTATGATTAGCGTGGCTACAATAAGGGCGGTCAGGAGAAGCATACCAATTAGGTTACTGTGAGCACTTTGGGTCGCATTGCTATGGAAACCAGCCCCACTATCTCACAAACACACACGCACACACACCGCCCAAACACATCTCACATACACTCTTTGTGTAATTATTCAAGAGGAGGGTAGAGTGGTAAAATCAGAAGCCTCAGTGTTGCCAAGCTCATAAACATAAGGGATATCAGATAGGATATATTCAGTCAGCTGCATTTGTATTAAAACACAACCATGGAAATATTTACAGGGTCAAAGGTCATCTTAGAAGGGTCAAAGGTGAGAAGAGACATCTGACCTTTAATCAATCACTACATCATCAACTTAAAAATCTACTGTTACCTGGTTTTGGAAAAAAAGTCCATTTGAATAAAAACAAAATGGCCCCATTTACTTTCTTAGTCTCAATCAATGATTCATATTGGGTAGTGTTGGCCAATAGCCAAATGCTTATTTAGTCACGATTTATCAAACTCGCATTTAATATGACACCATGCTGTTATGTAACACCCACTTTCAATAATTTCACTCAGGATAATTTTAAAGGGATAGTTCACCCATACTGAAAATTGTCATCATTTACTTATTCTCAAGTTCCAAACCTGTATGAGTTTCTTTTATCTGTTGAACACAAAATAAGTTATTTAAAAAAAAGAATTGATGGAGCCCATTGACTTCCATGGTATTTTTTTCCTACTATGGAAGTCAATGGCTACCATCAAATGTTTGATTGCCAATATTCTTCAAAATATCTTCTCTTGTGTTCAGCAGATAAAAGAAACTCAGGTACAGGTTTGGAACAACTTACGGGTGAGTAAATTATGGAAAAAAATTTAATTTATGGGTGAACTATCCCTGTAAGCCCCATCCAACATCTTTTCCAACTGAATGCACTGTTGTACTCAGTAAAATGGTTTGAGATCAGCAAATTTACTTGACCATAAATGTCCCACATAAACTAATGAAAAGGTACAATACTGAACATAAAGGTTCAGCATAACCTCATTTGAAAGGTGTCAAGCCTTAGAATTATTGGTCATGACTCCACTATTAGGAATATATATAAATCTCATTATTAGCATACAGACAGGGCATGACTGATCGATGCCGAGAATGTAATTTTGTGTGCTATAAACAAACCCACTTCTCTCACCTCTTTTTTTTCTTTGCTCCATCACCCCTTTGTGTTCTCAAAAAGGTGAAAAGCTGAGCCAACATTGGTACTCCGTCACCTCACCATTAGTATCCCGTTTAATCACTTTAATTAATTTTCAGCCTCATAGTGGTAAACTAATCAAGCAGATGCCAAAAACAATGACATGCCTTTGAAAGATCACGCTGAAGAAGCGGTATTCCATCATTCCACGCTGCAGACATCATGTGCAGGGCAGACAGGAAATATATGAAACACATCAACATCAAAGTGAATATTCTCAAGAAAAAATATATTAAGAATATAAAAGTGACAAAAAGCTTCTATCTGGACCATCGAAATAAAGTGATATCTAATAATACAATATAACTACAGTAAGGTAGTTGAATTTGGCAAACCAAACCTCGGGTAAACTACTGAAGTCAAACTTCAACAGGACCTTAGTAAAATTACGAGTCACTTTGGGGCCAGATTTACTTCACTAAAAAGTGATCAGTTGACAGAACTTTAAAAAAGTGAGGAAACCTGTTGCCATAATTATTAAGTAAACAAACTTCATGTGTAATTGAAAAAAATAAGTTATGTGGAATTGTCAAGTTCATATAACTTAATTTTTTTACGTACACACAAAGTTGATTTACTTAATTTTAAGGCAACAGGTTTTCTCACTTTTTGAAGTAAAGTCAACTGATCAGTTTCTACAGTGTAACAGCTTGCAGCAGCGCAAACTGTCAGGATTTACAAAAGACGCGCAGTGAAAAATGACCGCTGAAAAAGGCGTGGACACAGTTATTTTTGCGGCTGACTTTAATGCATATGCATTTGTAGAAGTTTCCCTTTCAGATGCAAAATTTATGGGAGGAGAGTATTTAAAGGGGTCATGACATGAGAAACCAAATTTGCCTTGATCTTTTGGTATATAAGAGGTCTTTGTACCATTAAAACATCCTGCAAGTTTCATAGCTTAAGACGTCCTCCCCATTATAAACGAATCATTTATTTAATCAAGCTCTAAATACAGCTCGTTCTGGATCCATGGTAAGAAGTGACGTCACGGTACGAAGTGACGTACCCGCGTTTGCATACGACCGCCTCCGGCACAAGACAACTACGCTTTAAGCGCAAGGCAACTACGCTCATTTCGTATCATTGTCACGACCGCGCCCGCGCGCCTCACACAAGTGTTCAGTCGACGGACAGCGAGTGGGTCTGTGTACAGGGAAATGACGATGCCACGCAGATGTGCTGTTCCTGGCTGTGGACAAACAACATCTTTGAATACGCTGCGAAAGATCCAGTCGTCAGGGAAAAATGGATGCACTTTATTTGTTTGCCGACGTCCCAGTCCATTTGAAGGATGACTGTATTGAGAACAAATCCCAAAATTATGCTGGCTTTGCCAGAAAAACTGTTGCTCAAAGATAAGTCCGTGCCGACTATTCTGGGCTCAACAACGACGACGCAAACTGTAAGTAATGTATTTAAAACTTTAAACTACTTTTTAAATATGCTGATCCGCAAATGTTCTGGCTGGGGGCGTTAATAATTGATGCATAGGCACTGTCGTTAGCCAATCATAACAGTGGGCGTTAACACTACACTCTTAAAGGGGAAACACCCCCAAAACAGACTGTTTGAATCAGAGGATGAGAAACAGGGTGGGAAAAGGTCATAAATCACTACATTTTAAAAGTTTTTTGTAAAAAAAACTATAGTAATACTATAATTGCACCTAAGGGAACATAATAATAAAATAAAAAAACCCATGTCATGACCCCTTTAAATGAATAACTTAAGGTGATTTACTAAGGTTTGCACTAGTCAATTTATTGGTCTTTGCACCATTATTTACCGCCCCAAAAAAGCATGTCTTAAACCAGACGCTAATTTGCGCTGCTCTTGGATTGTGTTGGTCATTATGGAAATGATCTGGCTGCGTCTGCGTTCTTTAATTTGTGTGTTGTCAGTGGATCACGAGCAGAACTTTCTACTCCCATCGGCACTGTTCTGGAATTGCGCTTGCACGCTAATTTACCCTGTTTAGTCAATCTGGCCCTAGGTGTCTTAAACTACTATGTACTTACATAAGAATTAATTGTTAGGTACAATGTACAGTATTGCGTTCATGTAGTATTGCAAAACACATTTGCTACAATTTTCCCTGGTAAAGTTATATTTTACTGTGATTAACAAAAGTTATGACTGAAATATATTCCTTTGGAAAACAACCTACTGATTAACTTAATTTTGGGTTCATGTAAAACACCTTTTTTCCTTAAAGGTGGGGTATGTGATTTGCAAAACGGCCAGTAGATTTTGAAAATACACAACTCAAATGGTCCTACCTTCTTTCCTTTGACTCCACCCATTCAAAGAACATGGACCAATCAATGGTACGACCGATTGATTGACGCACTTACTGTCCAATGATTCTAGGTGGTCTTGGAAATGATTGGCTGGAGTTTTTTGAGTCCTGCCTGCTCCACAGATGATTAAATTGCTAAATTTTTATTTCAGTGCTTCTAACTCAGTGGCTGTAAGTGGGTTAGGAATAGGATTTTAAGTGATTTGAAAAAATGGCCAAAAAAGAGAATTACATACCCCACCTTTAACAGTGAAAATACAAAGCCAAACATCATCACCATCACTTCAAAACACTGAATCCTAACTCCAGGATGCAGCTGGATTAAGGATTTTCGTCCATAATCTCTGGGCACTCTGGCTGTTAAACGGATGCATGCTTGGCTTTGTGTGGCGAATAAATTTAGCTCTCTGAATTTCATTCACTGGTGCTCCAAAAGCATCGATTCCTCCCTCTTCACCACCCTCAGCCGGCTGCATTAGTGCCAGCACGAATAATACACAGTTTTAGAGCTCTGAGACCCTCCTCAGGGCAAAAGATTAAACCCTTCCACTCCTCAGAGGATCAGAGCCATACACACTTCACAGCACGCACACACACACCAAATAAAAGACAATCACACACATTGCATCAGCAACAAGCTAAATATTTACACTGAGACATACATTGCCAGATGCACTCATGCACATCACAAACAATTACACTTGATTCAGACACCAATCAAATTCAGAGGGAGAATTTTGCACGAACCTCACACTCAGTAAAGTACTCAAGATTATTGTTAGAAACAGCAATTTAATCTAACTCAATCAGTTTAATTTGCCAAGCAATGGCGAGCTTGAGAGAAAAGTTTGGATAGGAATTGACTACCCCTTCAATGAGGTTGTCTTCACAGTAATGGGTTTACTTGAGCTAGGCCATAATGATGATCCTGGATACAGACATTTTTTTTAGTTTGATTCTAGGTTGCATAAAATCACATGTCAGTGAACAAAACTGTTGCCAACAAAACCAGAGATTACATTCTGAAACTGTTGAATTTTGCAATATACCAAGTCATCAAGTTTAACAACATTGGAGCATCTAGATTTTCTTCCTGCTTTCCCAAATGATGAATACCGAACAGCAGAATACAAAGCAGAACCTTCTATAACTAAGCACTTAGTTTATTTGATTACACACAATGGCTTCATTTAGAAAACAATTGTAATGTCTATTGACTGGTCAGCTGGCTTGTTCTGATGGACAGGATTCAGCTTTGGAAATGGTACATATTTGCTTACAGTCAAATCAAAATTGTATTAATGCTTATGTGCAGAAACACAATACGATATCTCACCAAGATTAAACAGTTAAGAAATGCATGCTGAACAAACCCATTCATCAAGCATACAACATTCCTTGAGGGAGATGTACTGAAGATGTATTTATTTACATTTATTTATTTACAGTCATTTTGAAGCAAGTTTATTTGACTTGTTGTCTTTTGTGTAGCACAGTATAGAAAATCAGAGTTGCTCTTTTCCATACAATAAAAATGAAGGCCACAATTGTACAGCTATTTTGATTGAATAACTTACATTTTAGTCTGTTCCTCACACAAAGTTTTTGGTGGATTCAGAAACCTTGGAATGTAATGCATGAGACTAAGGTGATTTTACGGTGCTTTGTTGTTCATTTTGGAGCTTGACAGACGCTTGTCCCCATTCATTTTCATTGTATGGAAAAGAGTAACTCTGGCATTCTGCTAAACCTCTCCTTTTGTGTATCATGGAAGACTTGAACCTATAAGAGGAAGAGAACTGTGAAAGTTGAGCAGGTGACAAAACTGTTCCCAGTGCCTCAGAAACACAATTTCTTCTCTATCACTCACATTTCTGAGTGTAAAACTTATTTAATAGCATTATTCAATAGCTTTGTGAATTTGGCCCTAATTGTGCTGATGAGGCGGGGAGGAGAGACATCTCTCAATTGATTGCTGAGGATCAAAACAATGCTAATTGGGTTTCTGTAGAGTCTTTGATCATAATCAATTGAGTGGTCGTAATTAATTTAATGAGAATGTGACTGTGACTGGAATTGCAGCTGACAGTTTGATGAAGATGAGGATGAAGAAGGGGCGACAAAAAGAACGAGTATGAGAAAGATGAAGACGAGGTGTGCTGCAAGAGTGTTTAAATTTCGATGTTTTTCTCTTGCCTTTTGTCTGTCAACTATTCCAGTGCTTGTTGCTTTACACAGCGAGACCCATTTATACCGAGATATTTCTATAGGTTAACTGTTCAGAAATTTTTCTTGCTTAAAAGTGAAGCACGCAAGTTTCCACTTGCCACAAAATCACAGAAATTATATTTAGTTTTATTAGAAGAAATAGTTTAACATAAGAATTAGTCAAATTGTGAGAAACAAAGTTGCATATGTGAGATACAGTATAGTCAAAATTATGAGAAATAAAGATGCAATTATAATCAATAGTCATTGTGTGAGAGGTATTAAGTCACATTGTGAGATAAAGTTGCATCTGTGAGATATAAAGTCACAATTATAAGGTAAAAGAATTCCAGTTATGAGAAATAATGTCATATTGTGAGATATAAAGTCACATAGTGAAATATAGTCAAAATTATAAGAAATAAATGTACAGGTACATGCTATAAAGTGAAATAAAATCCAGTAACATTGTAAGATACAAATTTGTAATAAAGTTGCAATTACAAGCAATAAAGTCAGTAGTAAGATAAAAAGTTGCAACTGCTTTGATTATGACATACAAGTCACAATTATGAGATATAAAGTCATGTTGTGAGATGTCACATTGTGAGATACAAAGTTGCAACTGTGAGTCGCAATTACGAAATATGCAAGTCTCAATTATGAGAAATAATGTCACATTGTGAGATTTAGTCGCATAGTGAGAAATAAAGTAAAAATTATGAGAAATAAAGTTGAAATTAAAAGTAATAAGGTCCCAAGAAGTCACATTGTGCAACTCTGAGTCACAATTACAAGAAATGTCACATTGTGAAAATTTAAAGTCGCATAGTGAGAAATAATGTCACAATTTGAGAAATAAAGATGCAATTACAAGTCATAAATAAAGTCACATTGGGAGACACAAAGTTGCAACTGTAAGATTTAGCCATGAAAAGTCGCAACTGCAAGAAATAAACTCAGATTTTAAGAGTGAAGTGACAAATAAAATAGTTTAACATGTCTTAAAAAAAAATGTCTGTAGAAACAGGCAGCCGCACAGCACTACGTTTAATTAAATTATCTGACCTCCTTTTAATTGAATGTTTAAATCTAGAACCACAGTAAAGAACAAAACAACAAGAAAGTGGTCTTGCTGTACGGCAAATCTGCAAATGAAAGATCCCCAGGCAACGTTACATCGAAACAACCCTCAATCCAAGAGACAGTGATCCACACTGTGTTTACCTCCGATACTGTCTGTTTATCTCCCTCTCTTCCCTAATCTGGATATAAACAAGAGTCATGCAAAGTACTTAATAAAGGAGTTGGCTTGCTCCAATATGACAGGCCAAACTAATAGGATTTAATGACAGTCCATTTACATGTCAGTTTGTGATGTTGTGAAAGAATGAGAGGGATAGGTTTGGGGGGGAAGGGAGGAGCGAACGGGGATATTCTGGGCCGCTTTTGACGCTGACAAACGTAATTACATTAGACGGGTTGCGTCTTGGCGGAGTGTTGCAGCATGTATCTGTTTTTAAAAGGAAGGAGCCTCTTTACTCTGGATCTTGTCAAGTCTCATCTCTTGCATCTATCCTCTTAGGTAAAGAGAGCTCATCCGCTTTTGTGCGCGTCTCACTCGCCAGCCCGCCCGCTCGCGCACACACCGCTAAGGCCGAACGCCAATTGGCTTCCATTTCTCGATTAGCTTTGATGTCGAAGACGCAGCTCATCTCCAAATGCTTCCATTACTGGTATCACATTAAAGAGGGAGTTCAGCGACGGATCTGAGTGTGGTACACTTTCATGTGCATTCTCTTCATGTGGAATACTTCACCTCTCTCACCGCCACGTGTAATTTCACATCTCTTAGCGTACGCCGTCCCTGCTGCTCTGGAAACTCGGTTCAAATGGAGCAAGTATACGGTGCTTGAGAGGAGTGTGGAAGATTGTAAAAGATGAGCTTCAAAGTGTAGCTGGAGAGCAGAGGGCAAGAAAGAAATGTGATGGAAACAAATCCCAGAGCTCCAAAAAAAAGTCTAGAAACATCCCAATGCCGTCAACAGGGTTTTCCAATGATTTAAAAATGCAGATTGCCAGAAAGCTGTCGTTTTAACCAATCGGCTCATTGTTTCAAGAAGTTTATTGTGTATCCCTCCCGTACCTCAACCTCACCATCTCTTCAGGTTGGAGAACTTTGATCTTGAGTTCAACAACAGGGGTGCAAACTCTTCTATAGCTTCAACCGCAATAAAACGCAGGCTTATTCCTTCAGGCTTATTTGAAGACTACAGCACAGTTGGAACCAAAAACTGAGTTTTGAAGCCCAGCTATACAGGGTCAAGGTTTAACTGGTTAAATAATTGCCCCTGCTGGAAGATGTTGTAACTACAAGATCTGGGTCTAAGGCCCTGTTTACACCTGGTATTAAGATGCGTTCCCGTTTACACCTGCTGTTATAATCTGTATCTTGTCCACTTTCAACCACCTCTGTCCTGATTTCTTCAGTCTATGGGAGGGCAACAGGGTTTTTTCTGATCTTTCGATCTAATGGACGAAATAAGCTCACACAACTTACATATGAACACGACTGGAAACAACGTTAAAAACATACGGAGAGCATCAGCTTTCGTTTCTGCTCTAACAGCCGCAAGACCAGCCGAACGCTGTGAGTGTGTGTTAGAAATCAGGAATGGTGCTTGGTACGTTTTTTGTCTTCAAACTAAACTTGGATCTTCAGCTGACAAAGTTTAAATCCCGTCTGGTTAGCACGCTTCCCGTAGTGTTCATGCATTAGGTCAGTAGGCGGAGAGAAGGGGGTGTTTTGTGGCTGTTCGAAAGCATTTAAACACATGAGCGTCTACACTACAAAAGCAATCCGGTCAAATGCATTTTCGACTACCTCTGGAAGTGTTCAAAGTGGACAAGCTCCGGATGTTAAAGACCCCGTTTACACCTGTATTTAGCGTCGTCCACTTGTAATCCGATCTACAAAAACGAATCTTAATACCATGTGTAAACAGGGTTTAAAAGACTCTTTCTGGATAGACAATCCTTCAAAATTAGCACGATATTCTGACCTCTGACCTGAATTAACTGGAATGCTTTTATTTCCTGGCTTAAACAAGATGTTTTACTTAAAATTCATGAAAAACTACATATTCATGCTATAGATTTCCTTTCCTTCAGATGTGAGCCAAATTCAAATGTGAGTAAGGATTTGTTCAGCACTTTTATCAGTTTTTGAAGCAGAGCAGAATAATAATTTTGTTTCTCATTTCAAACCCATACAAAATTTTAAATCATACACTGGTTAAACAATAGGAATAATTTGATCTTTGCTTTAATTAAATCTTCAGATTAAAAAAAGGCAAGAAATAATTATTCGGCAGGACACCGTTGCAGATTATCTTTGCCACTAAAAATCATAATTAACGCATTAAATACATTATTTCGGAATCCAATTTCCATAACAAATGCTGAAATGTGTTGCTCTCCAGCACTTTAATTGACTTTTTAAACCGTATAGTTGAATCAGCGAATCACAAGATTGCAAAAGTGTCAAAACACATCTATAATTTATCAACTATATAATTTATCTGATAATCTGGTTTAAATACAACAAAGTTAAACTTGTAAGAAAAATAAGTAAAATAAGGACAAAGATGACTGATTCCGTCAGAGAGGCAGATTTGGAATATAAAGCCTCATTCTCCAAACCTCATTAATGCTTCCAGACGTCAGGCATTGTTCGGAGAGTAACACAGCATGAGCAAATACTGTTTGAGATACTGCCATTAAACACACCATTTTTGGGCTTCAATATGTTTAGATCTGGGCATTAATAATATATTAGCATTCAGTATGTTGTTGTTTTGTTAAAGACATTCATATTTTTATTCAACAAGGGCGCATTGCAATAATATTAAGCAGAACGACTGTTTTCAACATTGATAATAATAGGAAATGCTTCTTGAGCACAGAATCTGCATATTAGAATGATTTCTGAAGGATCATGTGACACTGAAGAGTGAAGACTGGAATAAATTAAATTTGTAAGAAATATTAACAAAAATTATCATGATTTTAACGGTAAAAGACTGTAAAAATGCTACAGTAAAAAAACTGTTAATTGGTTAACAGAAAGTTTCCTGACTATATACGGTAAATAACTGTGATCAATCTAATGGTACATTTAATGTAATTTTACTGTAAAATACCGTTAAATTTACAGTTTTTGAAAGTGAAAAAGAACAACTCGTATAATTTACAGTGAAAAAACGTAAATTGACATTCCCACAATTCCCTGCGTGACACTTCACATTTGATGTATTTTTGTTGAAATAACTATGTTTTTTCATAGTTTTCTTTTCTTTTTTTTTAATCAGTCATGTACGTTAGGGTTTTATGTTACATGTAATGTTGTTAAATTAATGTTTATTGCATTTTTTTAATTTCATGCGTGTTACCATGATGGTGTTTAATGTTTGTGTGAATGACACTGTGCAGCTTCTATATATTAATAACTTTCTAGTGGAAGAGCTACTTGTGATGAGCTTTGATTAATCATGTGACTCATCACTGCTGTAATTTGTTGGTTATCAGTGTATGGTACAAAACAGATATCAATTTTTCAATAGGTCAGTAAATTAACATTATATCAGATAATGAAATAAAGTTTATTACTGTAAATCTAAGTCTGTAAAACCTAAAATGTTGCTACCATATTTTATACGGTAAATTACTGGCAACCACAGCTGCCGGTATTTTACCGTAAATTTAACGGATTTTTTTTTTTTAATGGTAGTAATATTTCATAATATTCTGTTTTTTACTGATCAAATAAATTCACTTCTTTCATTAACTTTTGATATATGTTAACCTAAACTTAATAAACTTGTGCATATATGTTTATCTGTGTGCACCATTGCCTACGTCCCAGAAATATTCCCCTCTCAGCATTAACATTAAATTGGTTGTTTTCCCCTCTCTCCTTCCCCCTTTATTATTCCCATCACATGTTCTATAATATAACTTTGATGAGTATACGTTAAAGGCCCTAAACTAATAGGGCTCCTAATACTGGGAAACGGAATTAGACTTGATCGCTCTAATATCATGACGAACATTCCCCCCCTCCACCGTCTGTCAATTTTCCTCTGTCCGCTGTGATCGCTAAATTGTCGTTTAGAAGACAAGACGGGGCCCTAGGGACGGCACAAAAGAAGCGTGGAGCTGACCAGCGCTCAGGTGGAATTGAATTGGAAATCTTCCACAGGGTTGTTAGCATAACAATAGGCCTCGTTGCTTTAGACAAAAGCAGGCGGTTTAATGTAAAAAAAAATCAATCTCTCAGAGGAGGGAGGTATTGTGCAGGCAGACGTACAGGTGTTCCTCTACCGCTCCTTAATCAAAAGTGTCAAAACAAAGTTGGAAAGTTCTCTTTTCTCATGCCAGCAGAAGTGGCACGCGTGTGCAATCGCAAAAGTGTCCGTCTATTGTTATAAATCGCAGAAAGAGAGTTGGGTATAGGTACCAATCTGAGCACCCAGGGGAATTTATGAATATACATTATGAATGTATGAATGGGAACTAAAAAGCAGCTTCAGCAAAGGGCACAACCCTTATGTATTTTAACCTTCCATATAAAAATGACACTATCAAATAGATTCTTAACGCAGCTAAGCGCTTACAGCTGCAATAGTGGCAACTTTTTTCGGTGGCCTTGGGATAGGCGTCATAGTTTTTCAATGCATGTTAGAAAAGATTCCAATCAAAGAGTTGAATGAAGACCTTCAACAAAACCAAAGAGCTCAAAGATAAACCGCATTACCACATTTGATTCAAAGCAAAAAGTATTTCAAAAAGGTACAAAAATAATGTTGAATGAATCCCGTAAAGCATTAAGCAATGAAAATGAATCAATAATTATAATAATCATTAAACTATTAAAACATAATTTATAGTATGATATTATATTCTAGTAGTTGCATTGGATGATTAATGTATTTATTGATGCATCGTCTAATATACACTACTGCTCAAAGATTTGAGGTCAGTAAGATGTTTTCTTTTCTTTTTGGAATAAGATCAATAGTCTTGTTCAGCAATGACACATTAAATCGATCAAAAGTGACAGTAAAAGCATTTAGAATGTTACAAAATATTTCTATTATATATAATGCTGTTCTTTTTAACTTTCTATTCATCAAAGAATCATGGTTTCCACAAAAATATTAAGCAGAAAAACTTTTTCAATATTGATAATAATAAGAAATGTTTCTTGAGCATCAAATCAGAGTATTAGAATGGTTTCTGAAGGATCGTGTGACACTGAAGACTGGAGTAATGATGCTGAAAATTCAGCTTTGCAACACAGGAACAAATCATATTTTTAAATATATGAAAATAAAAAACGTTATTGAAACTAGCTAGTTGATAAAAGGAAAAAAGAGGGAAATGTGAGTCTTAAGTCTCCTGCTAACAATAAAAATTTTAGGAAATCTAAGATGGGAAGAAGTTATAGAAATAGAAAAAAGCATGTCAAGTGGAAATTCCAGCGAGAGATCTTCACTTAAATGTGTTTGTGAAGATAAGGTGAGTCTTCATTTATCAGCTCACCCCCAGCCACGTATTATCATAAAAATGATTTAAAGGCTCACTAATCCCCTCAAGTTAATGAACATCTTCATTTTCCCAAGCCAGGGAAAGAGGAAGTCGCGGGTGTTAATGCGCGTGTCTATCCACCAGGTCTGGCAAGCCGTCCCGGTGGGATTGTGTTGTGTGTGTGTGATACCCAGAGAGTATGATGGGTAATTTTCCAAATACGCCCCTATCGTTCATCCCCATTCACGTTCCCACATTCAGCGCATAACCCTTTCCTTTTGTCCCCACAGCCACACATGGATAATTTACCAGTGTTTATGGGCATTAACCTGCACACAAAAAGCTTACTATTCACGCTTGCCACCATCCATACTGCTTAACTGCACCATAAATAGTTTTCTGGAAATCATTGTCGCTCCCAACTTCTTGTAAAGTGTCTGAATGCGTTAAATGCTAATGCCTTTGTGTTGAATCAAGCTAGAAGGTGAAGTAAACCACCCTAGGTTCCCTCCTCCCATTTTGGCCACCCAGTCAGCTGTGTAGGAACCAATGGCCCCTTATTCTCTGGGGAAGTGACCCGTGGGACTCCATATGCAAACCAGTTGATTAAAAAACAGTTAGCGAGACACTCAGCCAGAACGGTATGCAGAAGGACGGAGAGGGGTTGACGTGGAAACGGGTGTCAAATGACTCGATGCCGCAAATGTTTCATATCTCCTTACAGCTTGAAAGAATTTCAACTGATTGATTAATGGGCCTGATGAAAATTTAATGATTTTGCATGATGACACTTTCTGAAGAAGTGGCAGGTTCACTCAAGTTTAAGCAGGTCTAAATCTGAGTTAAAGGGATACTTCACTCAAAAAGAAAATTCTGTCATTACTTACTCACTCTCATGTCATTTAAAACCTTTATGACTTTCTTCTTTTTCACAGAACAACTGTTTTTGTTCATAATGGAAGTCAATGAGGTACAAAACAACATTGGACCCCATTGATTTTCATTGTACACTATTAAAAAAGGTGCTGCTTTAAACATTCAAGTTGATTGTACTTAAAAATGTAAGTCATTTCAACTTAAATTACATTAAACTCTGACTTAAAAAAATTATTTTAAAATTAAATTATAAAAAAAAGTGTTGAAAATGTAGCTTCCACTTTCTCAAAGGCAAGGAAAGATAGCAAAAGCTTGATTTACACCGATTTAAATTTCTAGAAACTTGAGGACCATATACAGGCTAGGGGAACTCATATTAATGTTAAAAAACCTCAGAAAGTGAAAATTTCATGTCATCTTAAACCTTTTTTGAGGAGTTAAAGCAATGCAAAAACGTATGCTGTCATAACTTAGGCTATTGATCACATTTTTTTTTTTTATACAGCGTATGGACAAAATGTAAAGTTCTTTTCAAATGTTAAACTCTAAAACACTAAATCTTAACTTGCACTCTCTGTATTTCTGTAGTGCATGATAAATCATAAACATGTATAATATTCAGCCATTGGCAAGCAGGTGTCCCTCAGTTTTCTTGCCAAATGACCCATCAAAATAATTGATTTATTTTCTTTGTTTTATCAAAATAGGTGCACTGCATAATACATATATCAGAAATATATAGCATAATAATTCCCCACTTGAAATTCCCGAGCCACAGTGTTTGGATGACCATAGCGGTGTAGGGATTTGTAATTGGGTTGACTGGAACATTCAGTGGATTTTCTGGGTTTTAGCTTGGAATGCTGAATGGCATTCCAGAATCGTTGGCAAGGGCCCTTGTGCCGTGTAAAAATAAACTTGGCTTGGGTGATGCAGGCTGGATTAAGGATTAGGTTTAATTGTTCATTTATGCCATGTAAAGTTGGAGAACCTTGAGCTTCGTTCAAACAGACGATTCGGAGATGCTGATGTGAAAGATTCATATACAAACCGAGATTATCTTGTCACT
>JARPMJ010007300.1:37500-44118 GCA_033366665.1 Phoxinus dragarum | reverse complement strand
TATATTATATATATAATACATACATACATACATACATACATACATACATACACACACACACACATCTACAGAATTGGTTCAGAGTTGGAAACATCTTGAAAAAAAAAGTGTATTTTTCCACAAACTGTGTAGGCCTATGCTTGCAAATTGTATAATATCCAAGGTAAACATTTCTAGTAATTGTGCAGTTAATTCTCATTCGTATTTTCAGAAAGTTTTGGATTATGTAGGCTATCCTCTCCCCAAATTTGTCACTAATAAAACACAAAAATAATTGAAGGCTTATATTGACCTTTTAAGATTTTGTTTGCACCTTGGAAATTAGGTTTTTGATGTGGCAGTACAAACTTTATAATCTATCCAAAACGAAATGTTGTCTTTCATATTTCGTCTGTAACATATCGTCTTTTATAATATAGCCTATATTAGGGCATAAATGTTAATTTGCAGTTTAAAATGTTGCTTATACAAAGACATTTTATTTCAACGTATTCAGTCGATTTTTACTCATCTCAGTAGGCAATAGATATTTCATTCACACACAGGACACGCGCGAGCTGTAACGTTAGTAAACAAAAAACGCATGTGTCTGTGCCGTTCATTCATTCAAACACAGAAACGCGATTCAAATTTAAACAGTCCTTTTGCGGTTTACAGACACCATTTCATATCGCGATTAGAACAAAGCACTTACTGATGATCTGCAGCTGGATCCGTTGTTCGGCTACTCCAGCACGTTTGAGGTAAAATTTCCAGGATAATCACGATATTATTAGCAGAGCTATTCCTCACAGCGAGTGTGTTGTCCAGCTGTTGTGGGCGTTGACTGGTTTGCATGTGTTGCCTCAGATTATCTGCGTTTGAATAGCGCGCGCTCTCGATGGGCGTGTCACATTAGCGGAGTAATGAGGTGCCAGAGCGATAATGAGCACAGCTGATCTCTCGCTCTTTTTATATAGATTACATAAACAGAGAATATTTGTTTTAGATTTGAATTAGATAATTTAAAACTACACACTTAAATGATTATAGAGATATATAGCTCATGTCTGAGTGAATAGTATTCGCTGAGTTTTGTTTGAGTTTAGAGAAGTGCTTCAGAAAAAAAGTTCACGGAGACGGGGAGGCATAAAGCACTCCCTGTTTACTTTCTTTATTTTACAAAAGCACAATGTTTTATTTCGATTGTAAGTGGACACATAAAAAAGTAGACATTTAACAGCTTATTTTTTCATATTTCTTAAGTCTGTATGACCAAAACCGACGGAGTATTTTAGGTCTATTTTGCTGCTATGTAAAAAAAAACGAGCAAAACGCGCCCACGCGTTTGCCGACCTCAGGGGGTTAACGAGCCGTTCAATTCCCCAGACCGCGGCTCCCACCACCATGCCCTGAGGGAGGATCTCCTCCTTGGTGGAAGCAACCTCTGGGGAAGCGAACTGCCTAGAAAGAGCGTCGGGTTTTTGGTTCTTAGAACCAGGTCGGTAGGATATGGAGAAATCGAAACGTGCGAAGAAAAGCGCCCAACGAGCCTGACGTGCATTAAGTCTTTTCGCAGAGCGAATGTACTCCAAATTTCTATGATCCGTCCAGACTATAAACGGCACAGAAGCACCCTCTAACCAGTGTCGCCATTCACCGAGGGCCAACCGGATGGCTAATAACTCGCGATTGCCAACGTCATAGTTGCGCTCAGCGGGTGACAAGCGGTGAGAAAAAAAAGCGCAGGGATGGACCTTCTCATCAGCAGATGAGCGTTGGGAGAGGATAGCCCCCACGCCCACCTCTGAAGCGTCGACCTCGACGATGAATTGCCGGTTAGTGTCTGGAGTCATTAGAATAGGGGCGGATGAAAAAAAAGACTTTAGACGATCAAAGGCAGTCTGTGCTGAATCGGACCAAGAAAATCGCGTCTTGGCGGAAGTGAGGGCAGTGAGAGGAGCGGCGATCTGACTAAAATTACGGATAAAACCGACGATAAAAATTGGCGAACCCCAGGAAACGTTGTAGGGCGACGCGCGAGTCGGGCAGAGGCCATTCCGTAACGGCACGAACCTTGGTGGGATCCATACTGATGCCCTCAGCGGAAATAACGGAACCAAGGAACGTGACGGAATTAGCATGAAAAGTACACTTCTCCGCTTTTACAAACAAACGGTTCTCCAGGAGACGCTGGAGAACCTGGCGAACATGCTGAGTGTGTACCTGGAGAGAGGGGGAGAAAATCAGGATATCATCAAGATAAACAAAAACGAAAATGTTTAACATGTCCCTGAGGACGTCGTTAACTAACGCCTGAAAAACGGCCGGAGCGTTGACCAGCCCAAAAGGAAGAACGCGATATTCGAAGTGGCCTAAGGGGGGTATTGAACGCGGTCTTCCACTCGTGCCCCTCCTTTATCCGGACTAGATGGTAAGCATTACGGAGATCTAGCTTTGTGAAGATCTTAGCTCCCTGCAGGATTTCAAAGGCGGATGACATGAGAGGCAAGGGGTAACGGTTCTTGACTGTTATGTCATTCAAACCTCGGTAATCGATACAGGGGCGTAATGAACCATCCTTCTTTTTAACAAAAAAGAAACCAGCGCCGGCAGGAGAGGAGGAGGGAACTATAGTACCAGCATCTAAAGAGTCAGAGAGATACTTCTCAAGTGCCTCGCGTTCCGGCGCAGAAAGAGAGTACAAACGCCCGCGAGGAGGAGTGGTACCCGGCAAGAGATCGATACCACAGTCATAAGATCGATGGGGGGGAAGAGAAGCGGCCCGGGAACGACTGAAGACCGCCCGCAGATCATGGTACTCCTCCGGAACGCCAGACAAATCGCCGGGCTCTTCCTGAAACACAGGGACAGAAGACACAGCAGGAAGGGCAGACACTAAACATTTCACATGACAAGGCAAATTCCAAGAGAGGATGGAGCTGTTGGACCAATTAATTTGTGGATTATGTTCGACTAACCAGGGATGTCCTAACACAACAGGAGTATAGGGAGAATGAAAAATAAAAAAAGAAATAGTCTCTCGATGGTTACCGGAGACGGTGAGACTCACCGGAACCGTGGCACGGCGAACCCTGGCGAGAGGGCTGCCCGTCAAGAGCATAAACCGGGGTTGAGCTCTCTAGATCAATGAGAGGAATGCCCTGTTCACGGGGCCCAGGCCTCATCCACAAAACTTCCCTCAGCCCCAGAGTCAATCAATGCCCGACAGGAGACAGCGGAGCCCGGCCAACGAAGATGAACAGGGAAAGTAGTGCGGGTGCGTGGCGGAGGGACTAAAGTAGAAGCGCTCACCAGTAACCCTCTCTCTACTGGTGAGCCCTGGCTTTTACCGGACATGTAGAAAGGAAGTGAGAAGACGAACCACAGTACATACAAAGGGCGTCCAGTAATCCGGCGCTGACGTTCCGCTGCGGAGATCCTTAACCCGCCCAGTTGCATCGGCTCCGCCTCTGGGTTGGTGGCGGATGGAGATGGAGAGACAGGTGCGAAAGGCAGAGATCCTTCGAGGCGGCGGGCTCGGCGGCGAAGTTCGAAACGCTTCTCCACGCGAATAGCCATGTCGATGAGTGGGTCGAGGTTGAACGGGGTCTCGTGGGCTAAGATCTCATCCTTGATGTCGGCATTAAGACCCTCGAGAAAGCGAGCCACCAGCGCGGGCTCGTTCCAGTCACAGGAGGTAGCAAGAGTGCGAAACTCAATGGAGAAGTCGGCTGTAGACCTCTTCCCTTGGCGGAGAGTTGAGAGGAGGCGAGATGCTTCAGCCCCTGTGCGCGGAGCGATCGAAAACTTTTAACATTTCCTCCTTGAAGAGCCCATAACGGTCTAAACAGTCGGCGTCGGAGCTCCATACGGCAGTACCCCACTCCCGTGCCCGGCCAGTAAGGAGGGAGACCACAAAGGCGATGCGGGGAGCGATCCTGCTTGTATGTCGAGGGCTGAAGAGAAAACACAACCTCGCATTGCGTTAGGAATGAACGACATTCAGACGGTTCACCTGCATAGCAAGGAGGATTGTTCACTCTTGGTTCTGGAGCGTCGATATTCTTGTGAGAAGGCGCTCCAGCGCGAAGGTGGTGAAACTGCTGGGTCAAGTCGGTCATCTGAGCAGCGAGAACCTCCATGGCATGACGGGCGGAGGCCAAATCATCCTCATGACGGCCCAGCATGGCTCCCTGCATCTCGAGGGCGGTCTGGAGAGCATCATCCTTCGCTGGGTCCATGTTGGCCAGATTATTCTGTCACAGTTCAGAAGGAGAGAGAGGACCCAACGCAAAGGCAGATTTAATGTCTCTTTAATAAACTCAGAATAATCCACAATAGGGAAACACAGGCTGCCAACACGGCGATAACTTCAACAGAAAACTTTCTTGTGATGTAAACGAGGAGACTGGCGCGCCGTTAGAAGAGGAGAAGCCCGGCGTGTACAGAGAGCGGGTCCAGGTGACTGGTGGGCGCAACAGGTCTCAGCAAACTCACGTCAGCAGGAGGCTGTGTAGAGAAGGTTAGCGGAAACTTCACCAGACAACGACACGTTCCAGACAGGACACGACAGGACAACAGGTCAGCAAACAGAATTGTAAGACATGAATTAATAATCTGGCGGAGAACAAAGGGAAGAGGAAGACCAGAAATAGCGCGTCTCATTAGGGGAGAAGGGCGTACAGGTGGGAGAGAGAAGAGAGAGATGAGCAGAGGATATAAGAAGCAGCTGGGAGTAATAACGAGAGGGTAATGAGTAGAAGTGTAAATGCAAGTAGAAACAAACCACGAGAGGGAGACAGAGAGATATGGAAGGAAAACCCGGTTCATGACACGTGTCATCATGACCGCCCACATGTGCAAAAAGGATCTTTTAAAGGGACACTAAGTATCTTTTTAGGTATTTTATTATCTAAAATCAATATTTTTATTCATAAATATGTCTTCAATGGTGTACAAATACCTCGGCCAATTATCTGACTTATCCTTATAAATGAAGAATTAATTATCTTTATATACATGGGACGGGTAGGTCCACGGAGGCTTCCATGTAGTTCCGCCATCTTGCAAAACTATAATAGCAGAGAGGGACAAAAAGTACTAAGCCAACGCGTTTCCACAACGCGTTTTCGTTCAGAGCCAGCCGGAGCCAGCAGAAACGCAGATGCAGAGCAGTGAGAGGCTTGAAACTGCACGGCAAGTTTAAAAGTCTGGATTGCATTGTTATTATGGACCATACATATGCCAAGCCACAGGAGAAGAAAACATTGTCGCCAAAAAAGTCAAAAATAGAACATAAAATGCGTGGGATTTCCCCCTTTCTGGTCAATGTATCTGCTTAATTATATCTCCCCGGTGGAGATAAATTTATCCTCCCCTCAAAGTGATCATAGTGCTACTATAGTGGCGAGACGGATCACAAAACTTATCACGGATCCGTGGTTTGATCAAAGTCGATTTTATTTTAAAATGATTACTCACTCACTCTTGTGCGTCTGGTGCGAGTGATTTCAATGTAAAGACGCGTTTATGCGCGTCTGGAGGTCCTGCTGCGCGGTGTTTAGCGCGGCGCGGTAGACGCGAGCCTCATTCTACTCCAGTTTGCATGAATGAGGCGAATTGCTATCACAGATAATGTCTTTTCTATCATTTCACTGTAGCTCAGCATCGCGATGTAAAGTTAACGTTAGTGCATGATCAGTTCATATGTGTGGGGAAAGATAAGCTATTAGAGTAAACATATTGCGTTAGGCTACTTCAGTTAATAAGAAAAAAGATTTTACAATTCCTGCAGATGCAGTGATGAAGTTCATGTTCTCATGATTTCAACATAACCCCCAGTTTTTTTTTCACAAATCGCACCCTGGGCATAACTACAATAGGCTATTTTTATGTTTTCACAGTCAGTAATTCATACTGTAACATTCGTTTGTTTAATGTCATGTTGCAGTTTGTTTGAAATAACACACCTGTTCACCTGAAGGAAAACTCGACGAAGTGCTATTAGAAGACATCCTGTCAAAGCTTTTTGGTACATATCGCCTACCGTAGATGCAATGCGCATTTGAAAAAGCGAGGCGCTGGAGAGCAAAATTAGTTTGGATGCAAAATACAAATTCACCACTAGATGGGAGTAATTCCTACATAGTGTCCCTTTAAGTAATTTGTCTGTCTACCCGTAAACCAAAAAAACTAAAAATCCAGCCGAAATCTTTTTTTTTTTTTCGTTTTTTAAAAAAAATAACAACGAAAAAACGTATGAAGGCGCATTTTCTCGTTTTTGTTTATTTCATTTCAAATCGGAAAACAAACTATTAAAACGTACCGTGACGATAAAAGCCGTTAGTATTATCATGTGAATGAAGTAAAGCCAGAGACGGCAACCAGTAGCCTATCTGCTAGTGTTCTCTCTGGAGATCTGCCACTACCAGTGTGTGTGTGTGCGTGTGTGTGCGCGTGTGTGTGACTGCGGTTTCCTCATTCTCAGTCTTCTCTTCACTCATGACCGGTGAGTCCTTCATTCTGCGCTTTATCATCAGATCATACACTGCACTGCACGAGAAAGAGTCAAAGATCGGAGTGTGTGTGTGTGTGTGTGTGTGTGTGTGTGTGTGTGTGTGTGTGTGTGTGTTATCT
>JARPMJ010007300.1:0-32500 GCA_033366665.1 Phoxinus dragarum | reverse complement strand
ATTGAGCGTTGGAAGAGGGAACAGAAAACTCCACTTAATTGGACTTTTCCGTACGTTAGTCCTCTCAAACACTCGCTGGACCATCTCCTTCTTGATGATCAAAGTGCTCTCCATCCCAGCATCGTCCATCACAACCCGTTACCAGGCAGAGGCATTATCACTCTAATTTGTTTCAAAGTGGGTCAAATGTTCATTTAAGTTGTTGGCCAGAGCAAATGATGCTGGAGGATCCATAAAGTCAGTTTTTTCCCCTGTCTTCCAGGGTACTGGCCTTATAGATCTTCTTCACCTTCCTCTGCATATCTTTTCTGTTCTGTAAGCTTCCTGAAGCGAAGACTCTCTTTTTTTCATTTAGTATGTCCTTTCGGTCTTTCGTTACCCATGGTTTATTGTTTGGGTACACCTTGATGGTCTTAGTTGGAATGACTGCACTCACACAGAAGTCTATGTAGATAGCCAAAGAATAGCGGCTGTCTGTTCGTGCAAGTCAGCTGAAGAGTCCTGGAGGATGGTCCAGGCTTCCTTCCAGCGTCTCTGCACTGTCCTCATCCCTCACCTGGATCTGCTTGTCCACAGGCTTAACCCTAACCTGTTTATAGGTGGGTCTTAGACTGTGTTGTGATATGAGCCACCCAGGGGTGCTGGCACTGGATGAGTATGCCTTGGGGATGGAGCCGTAGCATGAGTCGATGATTTAGTTTTGTCGTGTTGGACAGGTGACATACTGCAAATAGGTAGACAGAGTTTTTTTGAGGGTGCAGCTATTAAAGTCACCCATCATAAACTTGGGCGCATCTGGTGAGATTTCATGCACTTCTTGGGTGATATTAAAAGTAATGTCTGCTGCCTTGTTGATGTCTGCTCTTGGTGTATATAGACAACAGTCAGAAATATTTGTGGGAATTCACGGGGGAAGATAGGAGGGTCGCATAGACACTGATAAAAGTTCAATATCAGAAGTACAGATCTTTTAACCACAGTTGTTTTGCACCATCTGTCGTTTATCATGGCACACACCACGTTCCTTGCCTGTAGCGTTGCTGCATCGGTATTGGAAGGGAAGTGGTGGTGGGGAGGTTGAAGCGGAAATCCTATGGTGATAGGGAGGATGGACGGAGGAACCCATCTCGTTGATGGAGGGGAGAAATCATCTTGGTGGTGGTGGGGTGGATGGAGGTGAGTGAAGCGTCAGCATCTGCGAACTCAGACAAGTGTAAGTACGGGTCTTTTATACTTCTAGTATTAAACGTGATTGTATAGATGAGAAGATAATGAGTGACGCAACAATTGAGTCTTCCCAGCAGAACTTACGCTAAAGCTTTCATTAACACATGAGGGAAAAACATTGTTATGTACATGAAGATGTAAAAAAATAAATCTAGCTTACACATTTACCCAAATTGGGTAACACTTTAAATGGTAAATGGTCACTTTAGAATAATGGTTCGTCATTAATGAGTAACTATGTAGGAAGTAATGCAGGACTAATGAGTAGTTCTACATTAACAGTTCAGCTGCTACTATTAACTAATATAGAAACAAGCTTAACTAATCAGTAAGTAATATCAAATTTAGGACTAAGATAGTTCCTTATTAGGTAATCAATAATTACTTGATGAGATTGGCATCATTAATAACTAATAGGTAATTATGACAAATTATTAAGCATTACTAATTAATTACTAATCACATATACATACTAATTGTCTTTTTTTTTATAAAAGGTCATAAAATGCATCACTAATTACTCAAGTGTTACCTAGTCATTATGCAGGAACTACTAGTGATCTGGACCATTATTTTAAAGTGAAAAAATAATGGTCCAGATCACTAGTAGTTCCTGCATAATGACTACATTTACATTTACATTTATTCATTTAGCAGACGCTTTTATCCAAAGCGACTTACAAATGAGAAACAATAGAAGCAATTAAACTAGCAGTAGACCAACAGTATGTAAGTGCTATGACCCTTCACAGTACAATCCAACGTTTTTTTTTTTTTTTTTTTAGAATAGAGAAGAGAGTGTTAGTATTACTGGATTAAATGCTGCCGAACGTCTTCAGCAATTTCTTAAAAATGGGTACGGACTCAGCGGCTCGGACTCAGCGGGCTCAGCGACTAGGTAACACTTGAGTAATTATTGATGCATTTTATGACTACATTCAGAGTAAAAATGATGACTGATTACGTCTCAGACACACGATAATGTTCTTTATAATTCTGTCAGTTAGTTAATAGTTATTAATGAGGCTTATCTCATTAAGCAATTATTGATTACCTAATAAGGAACTATCTCTTAAATTTGATATTACTTACTGATTAGTTAAGCTTGTTTCTATATTAGTTAATAGTAGTAGATGAAGTGTTAATGTAGAACTACTCATTAGTCCTGCATTACTTCCTGCATAGTTACTCATTAATGACGGACCATTATTCTAAAGTGTTACCGTAATGAAGAGCTTCAAACCATGATATTTTTCAGTGATTAAATCTAAACTTTATTGCAATCGGTATCAACATTTTTCAAACCATTTGAAAGCATCAATACAAGGACTGATATTTGTGATGAGCAGTAGATGCGTAGACCTGTGTGTTGTCATGACTGGTGTTGGATCATGTTTCTGAGGACGTTGACGTAGATGGTCACACACACACACACACACACACTCTTGGCTGGTCTTGTGATCGGGACTGTGAAAGTGCAATTAAGAGTTGTTTTATTCTGAACACTGTTGCATCACTGAATGCCACAGAGCGTGCGGAAGTTCAGAAATACTGCGTCTTGTGCCAATCACACGTTTAACTTCTGCTTTTATTTATTTAAGGCTATAAAATAAGTCATAAGGTATTGCAGTGTCAATCTATTGTGCTGAATGAGCAGAAACCAGCGTATTCTGCTGTGGATCAGTGTATTGCTCAATCTCCTACAACACCCTAAACTTTCAGCCTTTCAGACGGTCTGCTTTTGTGGCATTTCTGTCCATCTCACGCTTTAATGAGGAATGTGTGTGTGAGAGAGAGAAACACAGATAGTTCAGTGCATATCAGTAGTTCATTCACTGTAACATCATACACACAGATTGCACATAAAAAACATGGTTCAGAATTATACTTGTTTACAATACTGGTTGAACATGAATTAGGGATCTCGTCACAATGAACTAAATTAATAACTTTTTTACAACAGAAATGAACCATCACTGAACTTACAGAAGCTGAACTCTGACACTATTTTCTTCTAGATCTGCTGTATAGCAGAAACTGTGTGTTCCTGTTATCTCTGTAAAGCTGCTTTGAAACTATCTGTATTGTGAAAAGCGCTATATATATAAAGGAGACTTGACATCAGAAAAGCTGGATGCAGAAGTGAACATGTTATTGAATGCTCACAGACAGCAGTTTTCTTCCGCTGAGAGGATCCTAGAAGGAAAGAAGAAGGAGGGATTCGTAGAAATGGGAGGGAAAGATCTCGGAGGGACCATATAAAGCTCCAGTGAGAGAGAGAGGGAGAAGTGTGTGTGTGTGTCTGTGCACTGTGTGTGTGTGGGGGGTTGAAGACTCAGTAAACAAAGCGCATTCCTGTCTTCAGTTGCTCATGGAACATTTGTGTGGTGTTCTGCACTGACTGGTGTGTGTATCTCCTGCAGGACGCTGACTGGTGTGTGTATCTCCTGAAGGACGCTGACTGGTGTGTGTATCTCCTGAAGGACTCTGACTGGTGTGTGTATCTCCTGAAGGACGCTGACTGGTGTGTGTATCTCCTAAAGGACGCTGACTGGTGTGTGTATCTCCTGAAGGACGCTGACTGGTGTGTGTATCTCCTGCAGGACTCTGACTGGTGTGTGTATCTCCTGCAGGACGCTGACTGGGTGTGTGTATCTCCTGCAGGACTCTGACTGGTGTGTGTATCTCCTGCAGGACTCTGACTGGTGTGTGTATCTCCTGCAGGACTCTGACTGGTGTGTGTATCTCCTGAAGGACTCTGACTGGTGTGTGTATCTCCTGCAGGACTCTGACTGGTGTGTGTATCTCCTGAAGGACGCTGACTGGTGTGTGTATCTCCTGCAGGACTCTGACTGGTGTGTGTATCTCCTGCAGGACGCTGACTGGTGTGTGTATCTCCTGAAGGACTCTGACTGGTGTGTGTATCTCCTGAAGGACGCTGACTGGTGTGTGTATCTCCTGAAGGACGCTGACTGGTGTGTGTATCTCCTGAAGGACTCTGACTGGTGTGTGTATCTCCTGCAGGACGCTGACTGGTGTGTGTATCTCCTGCAGGACGCTGACTGGTGTGTGTATCTCCTGAAGGACTCTGACTGGTGTGTGTATCTCCTGAAAGGACGCTGACTGGTGTGTGTATCTCCTGAAGGACTCTGACTGGTGTGTGTATCTCCTGAAGGACTCTGACTGGTGTGTGTATCTCCTGCAGGACTCTGACTGGTGTGTGTATCTCCTGAAAGGACGCTGACTGGTGTGTGTATCTCCTGAAGGACTCTGACTGGTGTGTGTATCTCCTGAAGGACACTGACTGGCGTGTGTATCTCCTGAAGGACGCTGACTGGTGTGTGTATCTCCTGAAGGACGCTGACTGGTGTGTGTATCTCCTGAAGGACGCTGACTGGTGTGTGTATCTCCTGAAGGACGCTGACTGGTGTGTGTATCTCCTGAAAGGACGCTGACTGGTGTGTGTATCTCCTGAAGGACGCTGACTGGTGTGTGTATCTCCTGAAGGACGCTGACTGGTGTGTGTATCTCCTGCAGGACACTGACTGGTGTGTATCTCCTGAAGGACGCTGACTGGTGTGTGTATCTCCTGAAGGACGCTGACTGGTGTGTGTATCTCCTGAAGAGCACTGACTGGTGTGTGTATCTCCTGAAGGACTCTGACTGGTGTGTGTATCTCCTGCAGGACTCTGACTGGTGTGTGTGTATCTCCTGCAGGACTCTGACTGGTGTGTGTATCTCCTGAAGGACGCTGACTGGTGTGTGTATCTCCTGAAGAGCACTGACTGGTGTGTGTATCTCCTGCAGGACGCTGACTGGTGTGTGTATCTCCTGCAGGACGCTGACTGGTGTGTGTATCTCCTGAAGGACGCTGACTGGTGTGTGTATCTCCTGCAGGACGCTGACTGGTGTGTGTATCTCCTGAAGGACTCTGACTGGTGTGTATCTCCTGAAGGACGCTGACTGGTGTGTGTATCTCCTGAAGGACGCTGACTGGTGTGTGTATCTCCTGCAGGACTCTGACTGGTGTGTGTATCTCCTGCAGGACTCTGACTGGTTGTGTGTATCTCCTGCAGGACTCTGACTGGTGTGTGTATCTCCTGAAGGACGCTGACTGGTGTGTGTATCTCCTGAAGAGCACTGACTGGTGTGTGTATCTCCTGCAGGACGCTGACTGGTGTGTGTATCTCCTGCAGGACTCTGACTGGTGTGTGTATCTCCTGCAGGACGCTGACTGGTGTGTGTATCTCCTGCAGGACTCTGAATGGTGTGTGTATCTCCTGAAGGACGCTGACTGGTGTGTGTATCTCCTGAAGGACGCTGACTGGTGTGTGTATCTCCTGCAGGACTCTGACTGGTGTGTGTATCTCCTGCAGGACTCTGACTGGTGTGTGTATCTCCTGCAGGACGCTGACTGGTGTGTGTATCTCCTGCAGGACTCTGACTGGTGTGTGTATCTCCTGCAGGACTCTGACTGGTGTGTGTATCTCCTGCAGGACTCTGACTGGTGTGTGTATCTCCTGCAGGACTCTGACTGGTGTGTGTATCTCCTGAAGGACGCTGACTGGTGTGTGTATCTCCTGCAGGACACTGACTGGTGTGTATCTCCTGAAGGACGCTGACTGGTGTGTGTATCTCCTGAAGGACGCTGACTGGTGTGTGTATCTCCTGAAGAGCACTGACTGGTGTGTGTATCTCCTGAAGGACTCTGACTGGTGTGTGTATCTCCTGCAGGACTCTGACTGGTGTGTGTATCTCCTGCAGGACTCTGACTGGTGTGTGTATCTCCTGAAGGACGCTGACTGGTGTGTGTATCTCCTGAAGAGCACTGACTGGTGTGTGTATCTCCTGCAGGACGCTGACTGGTGTGTGTATCTCCTGCAGGACGCTGACTGGTGTGTGTATCTCCTGAAGGACGCTGACTGGTGTGTGTATCTCCTGCAGGACGCTGACTGGTGTGTGTATCTCTTGAAGGACTCTGACTGGTGTGTGTATCTCCTGCAGGACTCTGACTGGTGTGTGTATCTCCTGAAGGACGCTGACTGGTGTGTGTATCTCCTGAAGAGCACTGACTGGTGTGTGTATCTCCTGCAGGACGCTGACTGGTGTGTGTATCTCCTGCAGGACTCTGACTGGGTGTGTGTATCTCCTGCAGGACGCTGACTGGTGTGTGTATCTCCTGCAGGACTCTGAATGGTGTGTGTATCTCCTGAAGGACGCTGACTGGTGTGTGTATCTCCTGAAGGACGCTGACTGGTGTGTGTATCTCCTGCAGGACTCTGACTGGGTGTGTGTATCTCCTGCAGGACTCTGACTGGTGTGTGTATCTCCTGCAGGACGCTGACTGGTGTGTGTATCTCCTGCAGGACTCTGACTGGTGTGTGTATCTCCTGCAGGACTCTGACTGGTGATTGTGTATCTCCTGCAGGACTCTGACTGGTGTGTGTATCTCCTGCAGGACTCTGACTGGTGTGTGTATCTCCTGCAGGACTCTGACTGGTGTGTGTATCTCCTGAAGGACGCGGACTGGTGTGTGTATCTCCTGCAGGACGCTGACTGGTGTGTGTATCTCCTGCAGGACTCTGACTGGTGTGTGTATCTCCTGCAGGACTCTGACTGGTGTGTGTATCTCCTGCAGGACGCTGACTGGTGTGTGTATCTCCTGAAGGACGCTGACTGGTGTGTGTATCTCCTGCAGGACTCTGACTGGTGTGTGTATCTCCTGCAGGACTCTGACTGGTGTGTGTATCTCCTGCAGGACTCTGACTGGTGTGTATCTCCTGCAGGACGCTGACTGGTGTGTGTATCTCCTGAAGGACTCTGACTGGTGTGTGTATCTCCTGAAGGACTCTGACTGGTGTGTGTATCTCCTGCAGGACTCTGACTGGTGTGTGTATCTCCTGCAGGACGCTGACTGGTGTGTGTCTCCTGCAGGACTCTGACTGGTGTGTGTATCTCTTGAAGGACGGTGACTGGCTGTGTGTATCTCCTGCAGGACTCTGACTGGTGTGTGTATCTCCTGCAGGACTCTGACTGGTGTGTGTCTCCTGCAGGACGCTGACTGGTGTGTGTATCTCCTGCAGGACGCTGACTGGTGTGTGTGTCTCTTGGCAGGACGCTGACTGGTGTGTGTCTCCTGCAGGACGCTGACTGGTGTGTGTATCTCCTGCAGGACGCTGACTGGTGTGTGTATCTCCTGAAGGACGCTGACTGGTGTGTGTCTCCTGCAGGACGCTGACTGGTGTGTGTAATCTCTGGGCTGTATACGACGAGCACCACTGGAGATGTCGGGCTGTCGGGACGGGCTCAGGGTTCGCTCCTGGCTCACGCTGGGTGTCAGGGTTACTGGAGTGTGTGGGCTTCGCAGGGGCCGTGTTCGGATGGGCCACGCTGGTGTTCGTGCTCAAGAGCGAAGGATACTTCAGCAGTCTGTGTGTGAACGCCACCGTCAACGGCACTGCAGCTGAAGGTCAGTAAACACACACACACATGTGCCTGACTGATGTGTTGAACACACACATGTGTGTGCCTGATGGATGTGTAGTGCTGTGAACACTGTGTGTGTTAGATTGCAGAAGTCAAGATGAGCAGTTCTCCCTGGTCTTCACCATCGCATCCTTCATGAATAACTTCCCTCACGCTCCCGAACGGATTCCTGTTCGACCACTTCGGGACCACCGTCACCAGGCTCCTGGGAATGGTGAGTCCGGTTTACGTGTGTGTGTGTGTGTGTGTGTGTGTGTGCTGCACACCATACCACAACAAATATCCGTCCAAACACAGCCAGACGGCTAGGCTAAACCAAGGCTGAATTTGGGCTGTCAGTGGAAATGTAATAGACGAGTAACCCTAGTCATCACTAGTCATCAATCAGATAACAAAGAAATGAAACGAGTGAAGAAATGAAACCAAACACCTTGTAATCACTGTTGACTTTGCTTACATGATGGAATATCACACATCTCGCATGTTATTTGGCGAAAACGACATGTAACCAAATTCAAGGTTATTCTGGCTAGAAGTGTGTTACTCACAGCCGGACTATATCGGGTCTATAGTTAACCGAGACGGATATTGCTTGCTGGGGTAATACTGTGGTATTCTGTGAAACAGAATATATTGTTTATATACTGTATATAAGCACTATGACAAAATGGCTATATTTTGATTGTAGTAATGTCTGACGGAAGTTTACTGCTTGTTTAGGCCTCAGAAGCAATGAGGAGAGAAGTGCGTAGAGAAATCTGTGAGAAAAAGAGGAGTGAAACACAGATGAAGGGAGGAGAGAGGTTTGGCAGGACACTGGGATCTGTGGTGCATTGAGATGACAGAACTGATGAATGAATGTGGACAGGAGCCCAAGCCATTGCGTCAGAAAACAGAATATAAAAACAGAGTGGAATTTGCAAAGATAGCTCAAGCTCATTTTGAATCAAAACACGAGTTAAAGACATGGGCAACTAGAGCAGCACCAATTACACCCGAGACTGCTTGTGTTCTTGCCCTTCCTCGTCCTCCTCGTCTTCTTACCTTTCCTCGTCCTCCTCGTCTTCTTGCCCTTCCTCGTCCTCCTCGTCTTCTTCCCCTTCCCTCGTCTTCTTGCCCTTCCTCGTCCTCCTCGTCTTCTTCCCCTTCCTCGTCCTCCTCGTCTTCTTCCCCTTCCTCGTCCTCCTCGTCTTCTTCCCCTTCCTCGTCCTCCTCATCTTCTTCCCCTTCCTCGTCCTCCTCATCTTCTTCCCCTTCCTCGTCCTCCTCGTCTTCTTCCCCTTCCTCGTCCTCCTCGTCTTCTTCCCCTTCCTCGTCTTCTTGCCCTTCCTCGTCCTCCTCGTCTTCTTCCCCTTCCTCGTCCTCCTCGTCTTCTTCCCCTTCCTCGTCTTCTTGCCCTTCCTCGTCCTCCTCGTCTTCTTCCCCTTCCTCGTCCTCCTCGTCTTCTTCCCCTTCCTCGTCGTCCTCGTCTTCTTCCCCTTCCTCGTCCTCCTCGTCTTCTTCCCCTTCCTCGTCCTCCTTGTCTTCTTCCCCTTCCTCGTCCTCCTCGTCTTCTTCCTCACCCCCTAACGCTCTCGTTCTCCTTCTCCCACTCGGACCACTTTTACACCGGACCCAGGATAGATCCCTGTGGAACACCAGTGGATGAGCATAGATCAGCTGATTGGTGATTCTGTACTCGAACACTGAGATCGATCTCACAAGTATGATTCTATCCGCTTATGTGTATGCAAAGAAAACTTTTAACTAGATAACTGAGGTACAAAGATTTGATGATTAACAGTATCAAAAGCTTTCTTAACATCAAGACACACATCTCCAACTTCACCACCTTCATCTAATAGAGATTTCATATTTTCTATAAAAAAAACTATTCGCAGTTTCCATTGATTAATTTTTTTAAAGCCAAACTGTTATTCATGTGACATATCATTTTCTCAGCTACTTATTTCTCAACAACCTTATAGACTGTGGGTAAGATATTATAGGCCTGTAGTTACAGGTCGAAAGGGGAATATGTTCAATATTGGAACAAAAATAGCGAACTTCCAGATACTTGGAAATTTAGCCTGAGAAATCAACAGGTTAATAATGATTTAAACTGAAGCATAGTTTAAGCATATATTTGAAGTGCTTAGAATATCTGTTCTCTATGTGAATATATAGTAAAGTGTAATTTATTTCCGTGATCAAAGCTGAATGTGCAGCATCATTACTCCAGTCTTCAGTGTCACATGATCCTCCAGAAATCAGTATAATATGATGATCTGATGCTCATGACACAGTTATGATTATTATCAGTGTTGAAAACAGTTGCGCTGCTTCAGATTCTTGTGGAAACCGTGTTTGTTCAGGATTCTTGATGAATAGAACAGCATTTAATTAAATTTGAAAAGTCTTCATTGTCACTTTTGATCAATTTAATGCATCCTTGCTAATAAAAGTATTAGTGTCTTAAAAAACAATATTGACCCCAAGCTTTCAAACGGCAGTAATCCTTTCATATGAGAAGCTTAAGTGTCCAAATATGTGTGTGACCAGCTCATAAATCTCAATAATAAGTTATAACTCAATCCACATGTCCACAGACCGGGCAGAGAAAACATAAAGTTTAACGTCTCTCATATTCTCACTGTGTTATGATTTACTTTACAGATCGGTTTACACGGCAGGAATGTTGTTAATAGCCTTTTCCACTCCTGGTAAAGAGCGTTTTTACCTTTCTTTGACCTTTAGTGTGTTGCTAGTTGAGTGTGTGTGTCATGAGTGCTGTTCCCTCCTGCAGTGACCTCTGTCCTCCTCTTCCCCGCGCTGGCCTTCATCGCTGTTGGAGGAATCCTGTTACTGATGACCAACATACAGGTACCATTATATGAGCCTGTAACATACACGATGAACCCAGATGTGCTGTCCTCTGCATGATGTGTAACAGAAGTGTCCTCGTCTGTCTCTAGGTGGCGAATCTCTTCGGCGCTCACCGCTCCACTATAATCACTCTGTATAACCGGAGCCTTCGACTCTTCCTCGGCCGTGTTCCTCGTCGTCAAAGTAAGAGGCGAACGAAACCCTCAGATGCTTCTGCTGAGATGAGATGCCGGATAATCCGCTAGAAAGGCCTTGAGTCGTGACGGTGTCTGTCTTGCAGTTGCTGTTTGAGGACGGCGTGTCTCTGCGATGGTCTTGCCTCTTCTTGTCCTGCTGTAGTGTCCTTCATCTGATCCGCACCTTTGTGCTGATGCCTCGAACACACATCCCGTACCCGCTGCCGGAGAACTACAGCTACGGGTCAGTCTCTATTCCTGCCGAATCATGTAGACCACACGTCAGTCCAATACATCTCCTCCTGGAGAACAGCTTCATATGAGCTGTGGATAACACCAGAACTTCTTCCGCAGGGAAAGCTCAAGCAGATCGCCTCAGTCACCGCGTTTACATTACAGATTTGCGCAAAACTTTTGCGATATTTTCTAAATGTTGGAAAAAATTACGATTGTGAAATGACAAAGTTTCCATTAACCGATGTTATGCGGCTAGACGTTGTTTGTTCCTCTTGTGATGATAACTCATTCCAAAAATCATGGCAATGGATGTTGGTAGGTTTACGTATATCCCAGCCACCGCACTAGGCATTATTATTAATGGTAGGAGACGTGTGTGTGTTATCCAAGCATTAATGGCCAGGAAAGACCCGTATAGTGGCCCTCATTTATGAAAAGTGCGTAAACCAAATTCCAGCGTACACCCAAAACCACGGTGACTTTGCGATTTATCAATATGGACGTTGGCGTACGGCACACTCAAATCCTACGCCAGCTCAGGAGGTGGTGTACATGTACGCACGATTTGAGTTAGTGCTGAAATGCGCAGAAAAACAATGCATGCAATTATTCACATGCAATTATTCACATCATCATCACTATTGTACACCCCATTACATGTGACGTCATGCGAAATTCAACGCTAATAGTTTCAAAACACGTGCTGTAAAATAATGCATTGTGAGGTAATTTGCTCAACCAACCAGCGATTTAAACTGGATTTTCACCGGAGAAGTTTCTCTTCTTTGCCGTCATCCGTGTGTCCATGGCGTAACATGAGGGCGTGGGGGAGGCGGAGACGTGAATATATAGGGGCGTGTTAATCTAATGACGATCGTTTTCAGCCGCGGCATTTATCAAGAGGCAGGTGTTGCGTACACCTGCATTTCAAAGGTACGCACAGCTTCATAAATCAGGCGGTGAGAGACATATACGCCGTTTCGACGCAAGATTGATAAATGAGGGCCACTGTGAGCGGCTCATATGAGGAGTCTCTGTGTTTATTCCCTCAGTTCTGCTTTGTTGTTCAGAATCCAGTATTTCCAGTATGAGTTTAATAGAGAAACCTGTCTCCTCTTCTGTCTAAACATACTGCGCCATCTTTAAAGACTCATCGACTTTTACGTACACCAGGCGACCTGTAAATGCTTTCATTGCAGTTTTGCGAAATATTACTTTTTCGAATAGCCTGAAAAAAAACCTCATGCGAGCGTAAAAACTTTTTTGTGCTACATGGGAGTATTCGCGAAATTGACGTGTTTCCATTAGGCGTATTTTCAATTCGCAATTTCAATTTGAAGGGTAATGGAAATACGGCTAGTGTTCATATTGTCTGCTCAGTTTCTTTGGGCTTTATGTTTCTCTTCTTCAGAATACTAGTAGCTTGTTCTGCACAGATTACTGTACGCTCTGTGCTGTATACTTCACTTTCTGCACCGTATATCTGTCCTCCAACAATGCTTTGCCTGTGAATGTTTCTTATTTACACCAACAGGATGAACTGTGGAGTAACTCGGGATTATGCCATTGCAAAGATTGAAGAGAAGAACATCCAGACTTCTAAGCCTGAGGAGGAAATGCCATTTAAAGAGACGTCTGACACACACACGACGGGTAGGCAAGAGTTCAACACTAAACACACGTGATGCATGTGCTGTGTGTGCTGTACGCCTGTGCCGTGTAAAGATCACTGTAGAGATAGAGCACGCCGTCTTAGCACAACATTCAACAAACATAAAAACTACAATGTAACTTAACTACACTGTAAACATATCTGTAATTGTTACAGAAAACAGTTTTTACAGTCCAAACCTGCTAATACCGTACGATTTATGATGGAAATAGTAAAAAGACATTCATAGAAGTCCCTATGTGACGTCACATTTCAATGATTATATTTCACGTAATTAATTTAGTTTCTGGACAGGCCACTTATGATGAACTCAGGCCACTAATGATGAACTCAGGCCACTAATGATGAACTCAGGCCACTAATGATGAACTCAGGCCACTAATGATGAACTCAGGCCACTAATGATGAACTCAGGCCACTAATGATGAAGTCAGGCCACTTATGATGAACTCAGGCCACTTATGATGAACTCAGGCCACTAATGATGAACTCAGGCCACTTATGATGATTCAATATGTGCTTTTCCGTTTTATCATCTGTATTATCATGGTGGTTATTAGTACATTATAATGTAAAACTCTTCAGATGTTGTCTATAAAGTTCAGATGAGATCAATTCGCAGAAAGACACAATGCCTGGAACTGAAGCAGCTTTGGCACCATTTCTGGCCACAGTTGCTCTTGCGATGGGAATGTGCCACACGGGGATCGAACCCACGACATGAAAGGGTCAGGGCTTGTTGCTAACGATACGCCACAGAGGACACTCGTTGCCATGTTACTGAAGACAGGTTTCAGAGTCCACAAACGCGTCAGTTAGCATGTTAACTGGTTAGCATGCAAGCTAACTTAGCAACAAATGTAGCTTATGGCCACATTATAAAGAATGGACACAATATAGCATGCTAACCAATTAGCATGCTATGCTATTTAGTATAAGACAACAAATGCCGGGACGGTCAACTTTAGAAAGGTATTTATTGGGGACAGGAGTAAATATCAAACATATGTTTAGTCATTTCTGAGCGGCTCGGTCTGAAGATCATCTGAGACAATTTAGAACAAAACTGGACAGGATTTGTGGGTGGAGTAGCGACACAACTGTTGTTCATCTTCAAGATGGCGTATAGGCAGATTAATTGAAAATTACAAATGAGATATCAGTACATGAAACATGATCACATTGGTTTTGTTGTTGTCATAAACTGTTTTATTCAAGAACAATCATGTCATGTGTTACTTTTGGAGAAAACAGTGATGCCAATGTCACCAACAGAGCGGCTATATATATAAACTAAATTAATAACTTTTTTACAACAAAAATGAACCATCACTGAACTTGCTTAAGCTGGACTGTGACGCTATTTTCTTCTAGAAAGAAACTTTGTTGCATTATTTTCCTGTAATCTATGTAAAGCTGCTTTGAAACACTCTATATTGTAAAAAGTGCTGTATAAATAAAGGAGACTTGACTTTAGATGAACTTGCTCCTGAATGTCTTGGGGTTGGTAATTTCCTAAGTCATGTCTTGATTAGAATAAGATGTAGTTTGCATGAACAGTTTCTCTGGCACATTCAGATCCTCACCTGGCCACATTATTGTGTGTTTGTTTGATTGTGAAGTGTATTAACACTATGGATGTATGTTTTTGTCAGAACGTAGTTTCAAGAGCTGTTTCCTTTCCTGGTTCTTCTTGTGGCATTTGCTGTGGCTTTCTGTGATGCAGCTGAGACACTACATGTTCATCGGGACCTTGAACCCAATGCTGAATCATCTGGCCGCAGGAGAACCAAGCCTCGGTAACACACACACACACACACACACACACACACACACACTGCCTTTGAGCAGTATATATAGATGTAGACATGCAAACAGGCTCAGGCCGCATCATGTGTGCATCATGAGGTTGAATGCTGCTTTTACTCCGTGTTCTTGTTGTTTAGTCAGTAGGTATACGAATGCGTTTGCGTTCACTCAGCTGTGTGGGATCCTGTGCGCCCCCTGGAACGGCCTCATCATGGACCGACACAAGGCAAAGCAGAGAGAACCAGGTCAACAGAAACATGCACACATTCCTTACATCTATTTAAAGGTTCAGTGTACACATGAAAACATTGTAGGAAGCACTTTCTTGTCCAAAAAGACCATTTATTAAATTAAAGTTTCAAAACAAACTTTCTGATTTCTGATGTCAGACAGACCCATAACAGATAGTTCAACTTAACTATTATAATTTTTTATTTGTATTGAAATAAAGCTGAAATAAAATGAGAATATTAGATAGCAAAGCTTAAAAAAAACAAATGTAAGTGTCGTTCAAGTTGAAGCAATACAATTAATAACTGGAAATAAATAACAACTAAAACTGAACTAGTTTTTCATGGGCACAGAAGTCATGGTACATGGCCACTCAAGCATGTACAGCACTTAGAGCGTGTAACAAGATCAATAGTTTAAGAGACATTAATCTGCAAGCAGAGAATAGCGGCGTTTCCAGTGGCGGGCCATTTAAACGGCTTTAAACGGGCTGGCGGGGCTGATAGCCTCGGGTCTGGAGCCCAGAGCCCAAAACACACTGTGTTTCCAGTGCCGGGCCAGTGGGAGCGGGGCTTTAAACAGGCGTGCGGGGCTGATAGCCTCGGGTCTGGAGCACCGAGCCCAAAACACACTGTGTCTCCAGTGCCGGGCCAGTGTGAGCGGGGCTTTAAACAGGCGTGCGGGGCTGATAGCCTCGGGTCTGGAGCACCGAGCCCAAAACACACTGTGTTTCCACTGTCGGGCCAGTGTGAGCGGGGCTTTAAACGGCCGGGCGGGGCCGATAGCCTCGAGTCTGGAGCACAGAGCCCAAAACACACTGTGTTTCCAGTGCCGGGCCAGTGTGAGCGGGGCTTTAAATGGGTGGGCAGAGCTAATAGCCTCGGGTCTGGAGCACAGAGCCCAAAACACACTGTGTTTCCACTGTCGGGCCAGTGTGAGCGGGGCTTTAAACGGCCGGGCGGGGCCGATAGCCTCGAGTCTGGAGCACAGAGCCCAAAACACACTGTGTCTCCAGTGCCGGGCCAGTGTGAGCGGGGCTTTAAACGGCCGGGCGGGGCCGATAGCCTCGAGTCTGGAGCACAGAGCCCAAAACACACTGTGTCTCCAGTGCCGGGCCAGTGTGAGCGGGGCTTTAAACGGCCGGGCGGGGCTGATAGCCTCGGGTCTGGAGCCCAAAATTGTCTCCGCAGCGAAACAAATCACTGGAAACTAGCCAGATTGCAAAACTAACATGATAAAAGCAACTGTTTGCAGGCATTTTTGTTGTTTATTAAAGATTTCAAACCCAAGCATCGATGTTTTAACCAATAAGTGATACATTGATCAAAATTAATTAATTCATTTGTGTCAAGATTGCACATTAGTCACACAGAAATAAAGTGGTTTACCGTTATTTAACAAAAGAAAGAGGATACAGTGCAAGAGACACTATACATAATAATAATCATGCACACAATGTCCTGGGATGCACGTTCATTTATAGATCAGTTAGTCTATATATGATGCAGAAGATTCTGCTTCACGTGTCTTTACTATGGCCTGGTTAATAATGAGCAAAGCTGTGCATTCTGTCCGGTCATGAACTCTTCTCCTGCCTGTTATCCGCAGTTTCAGAGGATGGTCCAACACACACACAACTATGACCATATTGAAGAGAGTGGGTCTGCCGGATAGTTCATTAAATATAAAGAATAATTTCGGTGTCTGATTGGTCCAGCCATTACATAGTATATATATGATGCTAAAATAACACTGGTGCAAGGGTTTCAATAAAGAATTTAAGAGAAAACTAAAAAAAAAATCATATTAAATTAGTATGAATTAAATTGGATATTGAAACAATTTGCTTGTTCAATAATAATATATCACCCAGTTATTTAATTACATTTTTTGTCGCTTCATTTCTCACATAGTATAAATTATTTTTTATGACACATTTTGATACCTGAAAATATGAATACCAAGTTCTGTCATGACGTGTTTAGTTCTGCACTTATAACAGCAGCAGCGGAGCAGAACCAAACACATTAACGTTGTCATATCCACTAGCATGCCAAGCACTCAGTGAAAGTCTGGCGTGACTTATACTTCTCTTGTGAACACGGCCTCAAACCACAGCCTCTCCGCTTCCCTGTACTGTGTTCCCTTCACTGTTCTACAGGCCAGAGTGAGCGAGAAGCAGACCTGAAGGCGGCCATCTTGTCCCTGTCTCTGACGGCGCTGCAGTGTGTGTTGTTCTCGGTGTGTGCGGCGACCCCTATCCTCCCTCTACAGTACCTCACCTTCATCCTCCAAGTGCTCAACAGATCCTTCCTCTACGGGGGGAACGCGGCCTTCATCAGCCTGGCGTGAGTCTTCTTCACAGTACAGGAACAGGCCATCCTTTAATCATCATTTAATCATCATTTAATCATCCTTTAATCATCGTTTAATCATCAGTGAGTGTGTGTTCAGTGAGTGTGTGTTCAGTGAGTGTGTGTTCAGTGAGTGTGTGTTCAGTGCTCAGTGCTTGTGTGTTCAGTGTGTGTTCAGTGAGTGTGTGTTCAGTGAGTGTGTGTTCAGTGCTCAGTGCTTGTGTGTTCAGTGTGTGTTCAGTGAGTGTGTGTTCAGTGAGTGTGTGTTCAGTGAGTGTGTGTTCAGTGTTCAGTGAGTGTGTGTTCAGTGTTCAGTGAGTGTGTGTTCAGTGCTCAGTGCTTGTGTGTCCAGGTTCCCGCCGGCACACTTCGGGAAGCTGTATGGCGCAGTGATGGCTCTGTCCGCGGTGATCTCGCTGCTCCAGTATCCCTGCTTCGCGCTCATCAAAGGCCCACTGGCGGGAGACCCTCTTTACGTAAGACCTCGTCTCTCTCTCTTCTGATCACACACTGTCACATCTACAGCATGTCACATGACTCTGTTGTCAGTAGTGTAGATGTTTGTAGCTCAGCTCACACACAGCTCACACACAGCTCACACACAGCTCACACACAGCTCACACACAGCTCACACACAGCTCACACACAGCTCACACACAGCTCACACACAGCTCACACACAGCTCACACACAGCTCACTCACAGCTCACTCACAGCTCACACACAGCTCACACACAGCTCACACACAGCTCACACACAGCTCACTCACAGCTCACTCACAGCTCACACACAGCTCACACACAGCTCACACACAGCTCACACACAGCTCACACACAGCTCACACACAGCTCACACACAGCTCACACACAGCTCACACACAGCTCACTCACAGCTCACTCACAGCTCACACACAGCTCACACACAGCTCACACACAGCTCACACACAGCTCACTCACAGCTCACTCACAGCTCACACACAGCTCACACACAGCTCACACACAGCTCACACACAGCTCACACACACCTCACACACAGCTCACACACAGCTCACACACAGCTCACACACAGCTCACACACAGCTCACTCACAGCTCACACACACCTCACTCACAGCTCACACACAGCTCACTCACAGCTCACACACAGCTCACTCACAGCTCACACACACCTCACTCACAGCTCACACACAGCTCACACACAGCTCACACACAGCTCACTCACAGCTCACACACAGCTCACACACAGCTCACACACAGCTCACACACAGCTCACACACAGCTCACACACAGCTCACACACAGCTCACACACAGCTCACACACAGCTCACACACAGCTCACACACACCTCACACACAGCTCACACACAGCTCACACACAGCTCACACACAGCTCACACACAGCTCACACACACCTCACACACAGCTCACACACAGCTCACACACAGCTCACACACAGCTCACTCACAGCTCACACACAGCTCACACACAGCTCACTCACAGCTCACACACAGCTCACACACAGCTCACACACAGCTCACTCACAGCTCACACACAGCTCACACACAGCTCACACACAGCTCACACACAGCTCACACACAGCTCACACACACCTCACACACAGCTCACACACAGCTCACACACAGCTCACACACAGCTCACACACACCTCACACACAGCTCACACACACCTCACACACAGCTCACACACACCTCACACACAGCTCACACACACCTCACACACAGCTCACACACAGCTCACACACAGCTCACACACAGCTCACACACAGCTCACACACACCTCACACACAGCTCACACACAGCTCACACACACCTCACACACAGCTCACACACACCTCACACACAGCTCACACACACCTCACACACAGCTCACACACAGCTCACACACAGCTCACACACAGCTCACACACAGCTCACACACAGCTCACTCACAGCTCACTCACAGCTCACACACAGCTCACACACAGCTCACACACAGCTCACACACAGCTCACACACAGCTCACACACAGCTCACACACAGCTCACACACAGCTCACACAGAAGTGGTGAGGCCAGTTTGAGGCCGTTGTGAAGTCCTCCACACAGATCCCAGATCGCATCGGTTCCCATTGAAACGCCTGTGAAGACACTCACTCTGACGGAGAATAAACATGAGTGCCGACTGCTGTTATAACCCTGCAGTGGAGTCGTGCTGAGGCTTTGATAGAAGCGGATATTGCACATAAACACACAGTATGTGTATTAATAACACCAGTGTGTATATGTATCTCAGTGTCAGTGCGTTCCCTGAAGCTTGTGTGTCCACATTAGCCACGTCTGCAGAAGTGTGTGAGAAGGGGAAGCGGGAGCGCTGCAACATAACACACAGCTGTCGATCTTCCGGAAGTCTCTCCGCATGTGTTTGGCAGATGTAGATTCAGCATATTTGCCATTTTACTGAGAATTTGAAACGGTTCTGTTCAAGTTTCATCAGTCAAACACCCATCCAGATACAAACACTACAAAACAAACACAACAGATACAAACACAAGAACTGTATATGTAGACGTTTCTGCTGTTCTGCATGTCCATCTTCAGTGTGTGTGTTGCTGTGTGATCATGTAAAGTTCTTCTCTATATCAGTGACCGTGTTCCTGAAACTGTAGTCTCGAGTTTCTCCCACGTCACCATATTCCTCATTATCATAATTAATGCGCAGAATAAAGGGGCGGGGCCTGGTTGAGTTAGTTAGTAGTGTGTTAAACTGGCGGTTATGGTAATTAGGGGCGGGGCATTTCCCAAACACACTCGAAGCGCTCGACCAATCACAACACAGCGATCCAGCCGACCAATCAGAGCACAGTGTGCTTTTCAGAAGGAGGGGCTTCATAGAGACAGGAAGTGAACAGAGCGTTACTGACAGACTGGGAAGAGAGGAGCCGCAACACTGGAGAATATGAGGAGAATAATCAACATTCATGATCTAGTGGAGCCGGAGAACATCAGCACGACTGTGTAATGTAGAGTAGATCCTCTTTAAAGCTTCAGATGACCAGCGCTGACTGATCTGTCATTGCTTCTCTAGGTGAACATCGCTCTGACGGTTCTGAGTCTCCTGGCCTTCATCCACCCTGTGTATGTGTACCTGCACTGCCGGGGTCAGGCGGCCCGGAGAACCGCTTCATCCACCTGACCTCTGACCCCTGACCTCTGACCCCTGACCTCTGCAACTGCTTTCTGTCACTGGTCAGGTTTTCTTCACAAAACTTCAGGAAACAAAGTATAGCGGAAAAATAATATGTAACTAAGCTTTGAGTGTGTGTGTGTGTGTGTGTGTGTGTGTGTGTGTGTGTGTGTGTGTGTGTGTGTGTGTGTGTGTGATCTGTGCTGAACACATCAGGAAAATATTTAACCCTAAAACACAATGGGATGTGGACTGTAATGCAAAATACGGGTAAAATACCCGTGAAAAACAAAAATTCCTGCATAATAACAACTAACAAAATAATAACATCCCCACTAACACAAATATATTGTAAGAGCATTTATCTAACGCTCCCCTTAACTCACATTATCTCTTAATGTTTTTAGCACGTTCTAAACCCGTTTTGTCTTGTGTGAACGTTAAGGGAACATCCCGTTGTGTCGTTCCTCAATCATTATGGGAATGTTTCTTCTGAATGTTCTCTGAATGTTCTCTGAATGTTCTCTGAATGTTCTCTGAATGTTCTCTGAATGTTATCTGATGTTTTGAGAACGAAAAACACTGTTACTGGACGAATGTTCATAAGTTTGCTGGGATAGAACATTATGAAATATTTTATAAATAAATAAATATTAGATTGTGCAACTGTTAAATAAACAACTGTTGTAAAAAAAAAAAAGTAAAAAAAAAAGCTTTTAATATAATCATAAAGGGAACACCATAAAAACCCATATATATATGACATGGCTGTTTTGAGGCATGTCTGCACATGAATCTGCCAGTGTTGTGATGCTGCAGAGACACTGGGTTGAATGGTGTTGGTTGTGAGTGCCTCTGCTGGACACTGCATGAACCTCATCCTCCTCATGAGCTGTGCTGCCCTCTGCTGGACACAGATATCAGTGCTACTGCAAATAAAGGGAACTTTTATACGTGAGTCGACTCAATCTGTGATCGCTGCCTAACTGAAGAACATGTGTCGTGTTGCTAGCGTTCTTATTAAACGCTGGAATATGATTTCTGAATGTTCTCTGAAAATTACATTTCCATTAAAAAAAAAGCTTTTAATATAATCATAAAGGGAACACCATAAAAACCCATATATATATGACATGGCTGTTTTGAGGCATGTCTGCACATGAATCTGCCAGTGTTGTGATGCTGCAGAGACACTGGGTTGAATGGTGTTGGTTGTGAGTGCCTCTGCTGGACACTGCATGAACCTCATCCTCCTCATGAGCTGTGCTGCCCTCTGCTGGACACAGATATCAGTGCTACTGCAAATAAAGGGAACTTTTATACGTGAGAGTCGACTCAATCTGTGATCGCTGCCTAACTGAAGAACATGTGTCGTGTTGCTAGCGTTCTTATTAAACGCTGGAATGTGATTTCTGAATGTTCTCTGAAAATTACATTTCCATTAAAAAAAAAAGTTGTTCTTGGTTATGGGATCATTAAGGATATACATTTATTTGTTTTTAATTTAGAAACATTATAGAATTGTTAATTTTGAATGCTCTCTGAACGTTTTGAAATGTTTCGTCACAAAAACATTTCCATTAAATAACTCTCGGGTTCTAATGTTTTCAACATTATTAAAGACCACCCATCTTTAAATCAACCATTTACTAACGTTACTAGAATGTGTGTTAACTGTGAGAGAACCTTGCCAGGGATGTGTCATATTCATATAAATAAAGAAAAAACTGCATAAATGAGGACATATCGATTACACAGATCACATAAACATAACAATCATATAAACAAAACATAATAACAATATTAAATAAAGATTGTACAAAAAACAGAGTGAGCATATGTTGAGAGTAGCCTTTGTTGCAGATTTACAGTTTTTTTCAATTGCTTACACACTAAAATTAGAACTTTCCCACAATTAGCAAAACTTTACACTCAAGGAGCAAAACACCGGCCTAGATTTGCACAACTGTAAGCACATTGTCAGCTTCACACTTTTTGCAAAACATTACACACAGTGATTTGCAAAACACTAAACACACTTGTATGCATTTGACACAGAAATTTATCATGATGTCATTTCCTTGCAATTTCAAAGCAAAGGCTTTCGAATGAGCACACCCATGAACCAATTGGTTAAACACAGGCACCAGGTGTGCACACACACTGGTGCTTAATTGTAGACACACCAATCAGGTTAAAGCACTATAAAAAGGCAACAGGTAAGTTCACCTGTCTTCAACAAAAATGGATGGTGTCAGAGGAAGAGGGAGAGTGCGGATGAGAGGGGGAATCCAGAGAGTACCAGGTGGAGGAAGAGGAAGAGGGAGAGGGAGAGGAAGAGGGAGAGGAAGACCTGGAGGAGGGGTAGGACATGCACAAAGAAGAAGACAACCAAATCTGTGTAATGAAATTCGTGCTACAATTGTGGACCATGTAATAAACCACGGACTAACACTGAGGGAGGCTGGATTGAGAGTACAGCCTAACCTAAGCAGGTACACAGTGGCATCAATAGTTCGGACATTTCGTCAAGAGCACAGGTGAGAAACTTCTCTTCAGTCAACAGAAAATCCATTGCTTACTGCATGTACTATATCAACAGTACTGTATATGTACTCTATATTTTGGTACTGTATATATTCCTGTGTGTATCATTTTACAGTAAGCTGTGTATTTTGTTTGGCCAACATAGGATTGAACGTCGTGAACACCAAGGAGGAAGGGGCCCCATATTCACACAGGAGCAAGAGAGAGAGATCATAAACCTCGTTTTGGCCAATAATGCAATCAGACTTCGAGAAATTCAAGCCCATATTGTCAATGATCACCTAATTTTCAATAATGTCCAACAGGTCTCTCTGTCAACAATAGCCCGTATCCTTAAAAAACACCAAGTTGTGATGAAACAACTGTATAAAGTGCCATTTGAAAGAAATTCAGACAGGGTGAAAGTCCTGCGGCGTGAATATGTGGTGGTACGTTTTGTTCACTGACTGTAGTATTGTGTACTGCACACATAACCTTTTTACTGTACATGTAATTTTACTGTATAGCAGACCTACAGTATACTGATCTACACAATGTGATCTTTTGCTGTATTTCAGAGAGTTTTGCAAATGGATGCGGAGGAAGTCCCACATGAGTTTATTTACATTGATGAGGCTGGATTTAACCTGACAACAGTACGAAGAAGGGGAAGAAACATCATCGGCCACAGGGCTATTGTCAATGTACCAGGGCAACGTGGGGGTAACATTACCCTTTGTGCTGCCATTACACAGAATGGGGTCCTCCACCGCCATGCCAACTTGGGTCCTTACAACACTGAACTCATTCTTACATTTTTAGACAGATTACACAATATCATCACAGCAGCAAACCAAAGGGACCAGATGCAATACATTGTCATCTGGGACAATGTAGCTTTCCATCGTTCTGCTCTGGTTCAAACTGGTTTCAACAACACCCACAATTCACAGTTCAATACCTACCACCATACTCCCCCTTCCTGAACCCCATCGAGGAGTTCTTCTCAACATGGCGGTGGAAGGTTTATGATCTCCGGCCCTATGTCCAGATGCCCCTCATTCAAGCTATGGAGGAAGCATGTGATCAAATTGAACCAGCATCCATACAAGGGTGGATTCGTCACTCAAAAAGATTCTTCCCACGTTGCCTTGCAAATGAAAATATAGCCTGTGATGTTGACGAAGCCCTGTGGCCAGATCCAGCTAGGCGGAGAGATGTTTAGTTTTTTTTTTTTAGTTTTTTTTTCGGTACTGAACTGGATATGTAATTTGTTACAGTATTACTGTAAGCTTAGAGTACAATGGTATGTTCAGTAATAATATATGAAAACTGGAAAATGTTTTATGAATATTTGTTCAGTATTGACTGACTTGAGTACATGAAAATAAATTATTTTCATCAGTCTGCACAATTGGTGTCATGTGGTGTTGGTGAATTTATTTTTACACTTTCTGTGTAAATGCTAAAAGTGTTTTAGGTTGAGCACAGGAGTGTTAAACTGATTCAAACAGAGTCAGACCATATGATGGTTGTGTTTATGTTATGACAACAAAATAAGGTTTTTATAAGACACTGTATAGTTTTGACAAAAGTGTTTCATTTTGCAAATGATCTGAGGTGTTGTGCTACTTTGGTGTAGTGTTGTGCTAATTGTGTGAAGGGTTTTGAAAACCGGGCCCTGTTTTCAAAATTGTGCTTAAGCAATTGAAAAAAACTGTAATATAGATCTTAACATCTTCTTGAAAGTGAGAAAAATTTGAGGCAACTTCATAGTTTTAGATTTGTGGATATAATATTTTGCAAGCAAAATTATTAAGTTGCAACGAAAATAAACATTTTCATATTGCTTCTCAAAAATGAAAAACCCAAATAAAAACATCCTTGAAATAAAGCTCAAATTCTTTATATATATATATATATACTGTATATATATAGTTAACAATGAACTGGCAAGTGAACTGTATTTGGGTGTGAATCACAGTGAAAGTGTGACAGGATAATACAGAGCTACAAGCTTAAAGAAATCTCTGTGACCTTCTTTAGATGCTCCAGATGAACATGTGGTTGGAGAACAGTTGTGTGTGTAAGTCATGGTCATAGTGTGTGTGTGTGTGTGTGTGTGTGTGTGTGTGTGTGTGTGTGTGTGTGTGTGTGTGTGTGTGTGGAAAGTAGAGGGATCTTCTCAATGCTGACGTTACACATCATTAGAAAATTCAAACCTCATCTGAGAAAAGACATATTCCCGTATAATAATCCAAACACTGGATGGATTTCTCAACCAGTTGATTTTAAAAGTATTATTTAACGACTCAAAATCAACTAAATTAAAACCACCTTTACTGAAGCTGTTGGACAAAATATATATTTTGACCTTATTTTTCCATACAAAATGACATAGTAGTGGCTCAATCTTTTCACAGATTACTCTATCTCCCTGAAGAGATGACAGACGAGAGAGAAGAAGTCTTCCTTTTAAAGACAAGTCTCTCTGAAGCCACTGAGCAAAGACTCTTTTACTTTCTCTATGATCGGCAAGAGTTTTGCACCACTCTGCATATACTCTTTGACTGGGATATTACACATACTGGAAACAGAGAATTGTTTGATTGGCATTGATTCACATCTGAGCACATTTAGATGCACTGGACACCGTGTAATGGTATGAAGAGCTGAGGGAATCTGGTCTGGATTGTGAAGGACACGAGTATCATCGGCCGATTGATGAGGATGATCTCCTTTCTCATGACAATAACTGCTTGCAAGCCACTCTTCTTTATGTAATTATTAATAGAGTAGTCAATGTAAACAAGGATATGTTGAAACCCTGGACGTATTCCCGCTGCAGGTCAAATCTCGAGAGTACCGTGTTTAAGCGTAATAGAGGAATTAGCATAGGCATAAAGAGTTTAACTGGTGTATTGAACAGCTCCCCAAAAACCAGTCCAGAAAAAGCATATAACTATCATCCCTCACTAACTCCAGACAGTAGACAGAGAACCAGCCGAATATTGTTAGAAATGTGTCTCTTTTCTTAATAGAAAGTTTCATCTATTATGTCCTCTAACATAGTTTTTAAAAAAAATTAAAAGACTAACTTGGCACCAATTATCAATTAGAAATAAGTATTTTGGTAACACTTTACAATAAGGTTCATTAGTTAATGTATTAACTAACATGCACTAACCATGAGCAATACATGTGTACTGTATTAGTTAATCTTTGTTAACGTTATTAATAGAAATACAGCTGTTCAGTGTTAGTTCATGTTAGTTCACAGTGCACGAACTAGCGTTAACAAGATTTTAATAAAGTATTAGTAAATGTTGAAATTAACATTAATAAAGATTAATTCATTATTAGTTCATGTTAACTAATGTAGTTAACTAATGTTAACTAACGAACCTTATTGTAAAGTGTTACCAGTATTTGTTATGCTTGGGGAAAAGAGTTATTAAACTTTGTGTTGAGGTATAAGGAAGAGATCCCACACTAATGCTTTCATAAATTACTTCTGTAAAAAAGGGGCCAAATCTGTTGCAAATCTTTAATAAAACTCTGAAGTAAGTCCAAGTTACTAAGCTTTAAACTTTTGATAGACTCGAGAAGCTCCACTAATGTGATGGGGCGATCACCAAGATCTTCATCTCGAGCACTGGTACCACTAATGTCTCGAGGCCAAGATCTTCATCAGGAGCACTGGTACCACTAATGTCTCGAGGCCAAGATCTTCATCTCGAGCACTGGTACCACTAATGTCTCGAGGCCAAGATCTTCATCAGGAGCACTGGTACCACTAATGTCTCGAGGCCAAGATCTTCATCAGGAGCACTGGTACCACTAATGTCTCGAGGCCAAGATCTTCATCTCGAGCACTGGTACCACTAATGTCTCGAGGCCAAGATCTTCATCAGGAGCACTGGTACCACTAATGTCTCGAGGCCAAGATCTTCATCAGGAGCACTGGTACCACTAATGTCTCGAGGCCAAGATCTTCATCAGGAGCACTGGTACCACTAATGTCTCGAGGCCAAGATCTTCATCTCGAGCACTGGTACCACTAATGTCTCGAGGCCAAGATCTTCATCAGGAGCACTGGTACCACTAATGTCTCGAGGCCAAGATCTTCATCTCGAGCACTGGTACCACTAATGTCTCGAGGCCAAGATCTTCATCAGGAGCACTGGTACCACTAATGTCTCGAGGCCAAGATCTTCATCAGGAGCACTGGTACCACTAATGTCTCGAGGCCAAGATCTTCATCTCGAGCACTGGTACCACTAATGTCTCGATGCCAAGATCTTCATCAGGAGCACTGGTACCACTAATGTCTCGAGGCCAAGATCTTCATCTCGAGCACTGGTACCACTAATGTCTCGAGGCCAAGATCTTCATCAGGAGCACTGGTACCACTAATGTCTCGAGGCCAAGATCTTCATCAGGAGCACTGGTACCACTAATGTCTCGAGGCCAAGATCTTCATCTCGAGCACTGGTACCACTAATGTCTCGAGGCCAAGATCTTCATCAGGAGCACTGGTACCACTAATGTCTCGAGGCCAAGATCTTCATCAGGAGCACTGGTACCACTAATGTCTCGAGGCCAAGATCTTCATCAGGAGCACTGGTACCACTAATGTCTCGAGGCCAAGATCTTCATCAGGAGCACTGGTACCACTAATGTCTCGAGGCCAAGATCTTCATCTCGAGCACTGGTACCACTAATGTCTCGAGGCCAAGATCTTCATCAGGAGCACTGGTACCACTAATGTCTCGAGGCCAAGATCTTCATCTCGAGCACTGGTACCACTAATGTCTCGAGGCCAAGATCTTCATCTCGAGCACTGGTACCACTAATGTCTCGAGGCCAAGATCTTCATCAGGAGCACTGGTACCACTAATGTCTCGAGGCCAAGATCTTCATCTCGAGCACTGGTACCACTAATGTCTCGAGGCCAAGATCTTCATCAGGAGCACTGGTACCACTAATGTCTCGAGGCCAAGATCTTCATCTCGAGCACTGGTACCACTAATGTCTCGAGGCCAAGATCTTCATCAGGAGCACTGGTACCACTAATGTCTCGAGGCCAAGATCTTCATCAGGAGCACTGGTACCACTAATGTCTCGAGGCCAAGATCTTCATCTCGAGCACTGGTACCACTAATGTCTCGAGGCCAAGATCTTCATCAGGAGCACTGGTACCACTAATGTCTCGAGGCCAAGATCTTCATCAGGAGCACTGGTACCACTAATGTCTCGAGGCCAAGATCTTCATCTCGAGCACTGGTACCACTAATGTCTCGAGGCCAAGATCTTCATCAGGAGCACTGGTACCACTAATGTCTCGAGGCCAAGATCTTCATCAGGAGCACTGGTACCACTAATGTCTCGAGGCCAAGATCTTCATCTCGAGCACTGGTACCACTAATGTCTCGAGGCCAAGATCTTCATCAGGAGCACTGGTACCACTAATGTCTCGAGGCCAAGATCTTCATCAGGAGCACTGGTACCACTAATGTCTCGAGGCCAAGATCTTCATCTCGAGCACTGGTACCACTAATGTCTCGAGGCCAAGATCTTCATCAGGAGCACTGGTACCACTAATGTCTCGAGGCCAAGATCTTCATCAGGAGCACTGGTACCACTAATGTCTCGAGGCCATGGAGGATATGGTAATGACAGAATCGCTATAAAGGTTCTTATATTTCTGAACAATATTTGGCCCTTTCTTTTGGGTCTTCAGAGAGTTTCCAATTTTCAACGGATGAATGTTGTTTTTTGTCAGGGATTTGTCCAGTCTAAAAAGATAAGCTGAATATTGTTCTCCTTCTTCGAGCCAGTGTCTTCTGGATATTACAAATGCACCTTCAGATTTTCATTTATAACGTTTTTCCAAATGGTGCTGATCCTCAAAGAGCATTGTTTCCTTCCACAGATCCGCTATCTAGAGGACACGTGTGCAATAGTGGAAATGAGGTTATCTTCTTGGGCTCTTTTCAGTTTGGCAATATTACTACAATCATTTCTGAAAAACGTTCAAATTTGAGCAACTCCATACTATTGTTTTCCATACATTCCCATATGTCTACAATATAAACCCGTTCTGCTTTGGCTTTAGTCCACTAATGAACACATTTATTCAATGTTTCAAATGAGTTATACAATTTAGCCGAGGACATTGGCAATATCAATAATGATTTGAATTGCTTTATGATCAGTTAATGGGAGAGATCAAATATCAGTATTTAGAGTGTCTTCAAGCGCATGTGAAACTAACCATACATCTATTCTCGATTGCTTGAATCTCAAATTATTACACCAGGTAAAAGTTCTGTTATTATGAGGATGTTTAACTCTCCAAGCGTCAATCAGATCAAATCTGTATATTAATGTTTTTAGCTTTACATTTGTATTAGAACAAGATCCTGGAGGCCATCAATCACATTACCTGATGTGATATTAAAGTCATCCAAGAGTATGAGCATCAGGAAATTTGGCTAACCAATGAACAATTCTCTCTTCTATCCTAATCTAAAAGAATATCATTATTTGCCTTTGAATTGTAGCCATAAATATGTATGACAATAAAATTACAGTTAGGAGTAATAGTTTTCCAGCAAATAGTTTAGCTACTCTAGCGAGTCACGACTGTTTCCCGAAACCGTATCGTCCAAATGGGTCGTTCAACCGCGTTGGTTGATGATGTCGCGCAGGTGCTGGAGTAATTACTACTGCTAATGAATCTGTTTGAGATCGAACTAATGCGAGATGTTTTGCTATAAATTACGGATGGCATCTGAGGAATATTTATCATTTTTCTCAATTATTTTTCTTATTTCCAGATTCAATCATTCTCGTTCTTACGCACTAGAATAGGAATATAGATTGTACTGAATGTCAGCTTGATTATTTTTCTCAAGATCAGGATTTATTGAGTCCACATATCATGCAGACAAGAGACTCTGCTGCTGACCACAGGCCGAGATCTGTTGGGCCAAAGATAGTGATGGCAATCTCAAAACACTGCTTCATAAAGCTTCGCAACCTTTCCGAATCTTTTGTCCCGAATCAGTGGTTCAGAGCGTGCAACAAACAGCCAGAGTCACGTGACTTCAGTAAACGAGGCTTCATTACGTCATAACTGTTTCCAAACGTGTTGAAACACTTCGAAATGTCAATGGTTCACTGCTGGGGGCAATGATCTGTCACCCATGATCATGAGGAGTCCCTGAGAACCAATGAACAAGTGTCTGTGGGATTAGCTGATCTCTGATCAGTTTTATAATTGTGTAGACGTTTTAATTAGACATTAGTTTAAATAAAATGAATAATGGTAGTTAGAGTCTTATTGGCCTGTTTAGCTGAGCCTTTCATAGAACAAACAAAACAAACCCTGACAATTGATAAGATAACATATACACTTGATAATCTTATTAGATGATTAGATAATTCCATTTAAAAGATTTTACTTTCAAAAAAAAAAAAAGTGCAATAGATTTGTAAAAGGTGTTTTTGTGCATGTTTGGCCTGGGTTTTTGTTGCATTTACACTGTTCTGGCCACTAGGGGTCACCATGGAGACGGGTGTCAAAGCCTCGGCACAGTACGGCACATTTGCTTCAACAGTTTCAGTGTTTCACGAAGACTCGATCTGCCCACCCCTATCCATACACACACCTGTGCGATGCTGTTCGCGAATGTTCTTTAGAACGATGTTTTCGGGAAACACCGACTCGCTGATAACGAAGGAACTAGCGACCATAGTTGGCTACCGATGCGTTCGGGAAATGCTCAGAGAAGTCCTCTGTGACATATATTGGATGAAAACTAGCTCTCTTTTTGTCTGGTTTTATCCGTCATGTAGGCTAATTTTCTCATACCATTCCATTTTGTGTTTATCGATTTTAATATCATTCTTATAGCTAAGATAAACGTTCTCATCAATAAAAATGACAATTAAAATGAAAGAAAAGCCGGATTCACATAACGCCTCAGTCACGTCAAATACATGTTTATTCATTATAGTTGCTTTTCATAATTGTCTAGAACACTCAAAACAACATCGGAGATAATAAGTTTAACTAGGATATACACTCAATTTTAAAATATTTAGAAGGAGAAAGTCTGCGTAGAGATCGAGCGCTCTGGATAACAGCATAGCGCTATTTTCATGCAAAGTAATGTTGGCTAATTAATAAGCTATATCGTTTGTTATCAACTTATAATAATTATTTGTAGAGCATTCAACGCTATTTGAAGATATTAAAATGTGTTTAATCATAGATTAATCAGGCACGTCACCGCGCTAGGCTGCACGAGGACAGTCGGCGCATTCGAGATCAGCAAAATCTGGCAGAGCCGATCACCGGTGATCAGACGCAGGCCGGCTATAAATGTGTCCGAGAGTCCGCGGCTCTGATGTCATGCTGACGTACGGCACGTTTAAAGCTCTAGCACAGCGAGGCGGCCGTGTCGGATTCTGCAGTTTCTCCACGACTGCGCTGAGCAAGAGCACAATGGGAAACGACTGACAACACAGCTTAATGCTCATTGGTTTAACCCTCTGGGGTCGGCGAACGCGCGGGCGCGTTTTGCTTGTTTTAATTTTACATAGCAGCAAAATAGACATAAAATACTCCGTCATTTTTGGTCATACAGACTTAAGAAATATGAAAAAATAAGCTGTTAAATGTCTACTTTTTTATGTGTCCACTTACAATCGAAATATAACATTGTGCTTTTGAAAAAATAAAGAAAATAAACAGGGAGTGCTTTCTGCCTCTCCGTCTCCGTGAACTTTTTTTCTGAAGCACGTCTCAAAACTTAAACAAAACTCAGCGAATACTATTCACTCAGACATGAGCTATATATCTCTATAATCATTTCACGAGTTTACATGTTAATGAAATCTGATGTAATATTATAATGCGTATTTGGCTTGCTGTCCGGGGGGAGGGCTCCGAGCTCAGAATTCGGCCCGACCCCAGAGTACTCCCCCCATAACTTTAGAGATCATAGGTATCTATGAACGGACCCAGCCGAATGTGGGGTGGAGGGGTGGAGGTGGGATGCTGAGAAATTAGTCATGAGACAGGAGGTAAGGAAAGGCTTTATTTATACTGGCTCCTTCTTGTGCTGATTGGATGATTACCTGAACATGCTCCTCCCGAACTTTTGTAGCGTGGCCACATAAAGGGAAGATATAAATAAGGGTAGTGCCATATAACTAAATATGTTGTGGCATTTTAAGTACTACCTTGTTGCCTTTCCTCTGTATGCTGTATGCCTTTTCTTTTGTGTGTTGGGAACCGCATTATTGTTCACACGAGATCTGTGCGGGACGTTTCGTCACGTCTGGGCCTGTCACGTAAACAGGAAATGACTAAGAGTTTGGCCATATAAGGAACCGGGATGCCGGTCATCGAGAGAAGCGTTTTCTCATTCACAAACCTGACGGTGTGTGTGTGGATTATCTGGTGGTTGACTGTCCTGGAAGCGCCGAGTCGCCGATCCTCCCGGGAGTATTTCAGTGGGCTCGCTGCCAGGATTACTTTGTTCGGAGGACTTAGGACAGTTTTCGACTTCATTGATCACGCTCGCGGACTTGACATTGTTACCGATGAGGCTGATCCTAACATTGTAAATACACGCTGGACTATATGACTTTCCGCACGCATCTACACACACAAACACATTCTCAACTGGTTGTATGGTGGTGTATAAGGTTGTATGGGGGGGTA